>CAUYUJ010015639.1:187500-215000 GCA_963575745.1 Prorocentrum cordatum
CAGCAGAGCGAGCTGGCGGAGCTCTTCGGCGGGAGCAGCGACGAGGACGGGATACTCAGCGAGAATGAGGAGGCCTCGGAGGAAGCTGTCGCAGAGCCGAAGGCGGACGAGATCTTCGACCTGGAGATCGAGAAGCGCAACCTCCTGTGGCACGAGAAGTACCGCACGGCAGTCGCCGAGGACCGCATCGCCTGGAGGCAGCCAGCGCAGTACGTGAAGCAGACGCTTGCCTACACCTTCGACGAGGAGGGGGCACGCGTGCTTGGGGCACGCTACGGCGCCTGGGTGCACGCGGTGGAGCAGTACTACATGGCGTCTCTACAGATCAAGGCCGAGGAGCGTAGCCTCTACCTCGGGCGCGGCGAGGAGGTCAGGTTCAAGAAGGGCAAGACCAAGCTCGGCATCGGCGTCAGCGCCGACCTGGATCAGTCAATCAGGTGGTGGGGCACGCTGGCGTCGTACCTGGTCGAGCTGCAGCGCTGCGAGGGCAAGGGGCAACGAGCACAGCGGCTACGTGACGACTGCAGAGCACTCAGCAGCACGATGCCTAGTGGCGGCATCATCAAGATGACGGCGAAACAGAAGAGGAAGTGGCGAGTGGCTCTCAGCGGCATACACGGCATGTCTAATGTGCAAGTGCAGCACCTCGGCGTGGCCGCGCTCACCACAGCGAAGAAGGGTAAGCGCACGGAGGTTGGCGAAGCCTTGCTGGCCTACACGAATTGGGTGCAGGAGCAGGAAGCGGCAGGCAGCGGCAAGTTGCACCGCAAGACGAAAGACAAGCCGAGGTGTGACAATGAGGTGCGCAGCCAGGGCGTCACCGCATCGGACATGGTGGAGTACATGGACGCGAAGGGCGCGGTGTGGAGCAAGAAGTGGAAGAGCAACTTCAGCACGCAGGCAATCTTGCAGCGCCTGGAGCAGTCTCGCAAGGTGGCCACGGAGGAGGACTGGGCGCCCATCACCATCGAGAGCCTCAACGTTGCCATCGACACGATGGCGAAGAGCAAGGCGAAGGGCGTAGAGCAGATGGGCGCCCTGGCTTTCAAGTGGTTGCCCCCAGAAGCCAGGGAGGAGTTGCGCATCATCATCGAGGAGGTCGAGCGCACTGGTACATGGCCGTGGCAGCTGATGGTCACGCTTGTCAGCTTGCTGCGCAAGGATGCAGGAGGAGACAGGGCGATTGGGCTGCTGCCCGAGGTGGTCAAGCTCTGGTCCAAGGTGCGAAGCGAGTTCACCAACGAGTGGGTCGTCGCCATGGCGGGGAAGTGGGATGCAGCGATCGCGGGGAACAGCGCTCTCAAGGAGGCCCTGGTTCGCTCCTTCTCCGACGAGGTGATAGAGTGGATGCCAGTGAAGATCTACTCGGTGACAGCGCTGTGGGACCTGGCGGAGTTCTACGACACTCTCGAGCCCCTCCTCATCCTGGACGAGGGGCTCAGGCTGGGGCTTCCAGCCCGCACTCTGCACCTGGAGATGCTGAGCCACCTAAGTGCACGCCTCATCAGAGAGAGGACGGCTTACGCAGAGCCGATCGCGCCCGACAGGTCCATCTGCGCGGGCGCGAGGCGGGGCATCGACTTCGGCAGGGTTGCGCTTTACGCCGTGCTGGAGCGGGTGAGCACAAAGTACGAGCAGGTACGAGTGCGATCGTGGGTCGACGACGTCACGACGAGGATGGAGGGCTCCAAGAAGGAGGTGATCAAGCAGTTGACGGGCGCGGGCGTGGAGTTCGCAGCTGGAGTGAAGAAGTCGAAGCTGACGCTCTCCACCAAGTCGGCGCTGATCGGCAACGACATGGACGTGGTGAAGGAAGTGGCCCTCAAGCTGAGGGCGCGCATGATAACGGTGAAGGTAAGGAGTCAGGCGCCCGACTTGGGCATCGACCGAGGCCACAGCATCGCGGGCGGCAAGGGCAAGCACGCGAGGAGGGTGGCGCATGCAGACAGACAAGTAGCGCGCACCCTGAAGATGGCGCGCAGTGGCAGGCGCGCCAGAGGCGGCGCACGTGCAGTGGTGCAGCGCGGGTCCTTGCCGCGCGCCGCCTACTCGTGCAAGGTGTTCGGGATGGCACCCAGCACCGTGTTGAAGTGGAGGAGGAGGCTAGCAGCGACCATCGCCCCGAGGCTGCGGGGGAGGTGCCTCACGACGCTGCTCAGCATCGAGATTGCGAAGGGGGACCCCGCGTTCGGAGCCGTTTTCGCGCTGCTGGACTCGTGGATGCACATCATCAGCGACAAGTTGAGGAGGCAGAAGGTCAGCATCATCTGGCCGCGGATCGTCGAGAAGGTGTCGAAGCTGGACCCGAAGAAGCGCTGGAAGGGTGTGACGGGCATCACCAGGGCGATGGTCAACACCCTGCTGGACTTGGGCTGGTCCATGCTAGGGCCGTGGCACTGGGTCTCGGACGACGGCGAGGAGTTCGGCAGCGACGACCCCTCGGCGCTCGACGGCGGCGTGGACGCCAGCGACTTGAAGCAGGCGATCGCCAGTACTATCGAGAGGAAGCAGTGGCAGCAGGCGGCCAAGCACTACGCGGCAGGCGGCATGGAGGCGGGCGCGGACATGCGCTCAGCGAGGTCGCTCATCAAGAAGCTTAAGAGGAAGGGCGAGCACGACAAGGTCGGCGCGCATTTGGCGTGCTTGACGGGCGGAGTCTGGCCGAGGCAGCGCGTGGCAGATCTCGGGCTGGAGATCGAGGATGTCACGTGCCCGCGTTGTGGCGAAGCACCAGAAACCTGGCAGCACCGCATGTGGGAATGCAAGTGTAACGAGCTGATCGAGGAGTGCCAGAAGTCCAAGCACCTAGAGGAGAAGGCCGTGAGGGGCGTCGAGGAGGTGCCGTGCCTGTGGCTCAGAGGCATTTTGCCGAAGAGCTGGACGCAGATCCCACCCCCGCCTGAGCCAGGGACAGAGATGTGGGAGCAGTTCGGTAACCTGGAACGTCTCAGGGTCACTGCCCCCTCAGGCACGCACCGCCCACCCTCCCAGCCCGTTTGGCAATGGAGGGCAGGGAGTACCGACCTGGGGGAGGCCAACCCTGTGGACGACGGTGGCTGGCTCATTGCTGCAGGCGACGCATCGGGCGGCGAGTACACCATGGACCCCAGGCTGAGACGGGTGGCTTGGGGCTGGGTTGTGATGCAGCCAGAGAACGTGAACGAGCCGATGGTGGTGGCAGGAGCGCGTGCCGCTCTGGGCGGCTGGCGGCAGAGCGTCAACCGCGGCGAGCTGACGGCGCTGAAGGAGCTGATGGTGGCCACCGCCAACTACAAGAGAGTGCAGTACATTGCGGACTCGTCCTACGTCATGCGCGGGGTCGAGAAGTTACGCAGAGGGAAGATGCCCAAAACTCACATCGACTTATGGAACGAGCTGAAGGTGGCCATGGTCGGTAGAGAGCTGTGGATGATCAAGGTCGAGAGCCACATGTCCGCGGTCGAGGCAGTGGCGGCAGGCATCGACCCGATCAGCTACCTGGGCAACTCGTTAGCGGACAGCTTCGTGGACGGCATCATCGAGCGGGTGCAGGTGGCGCGCGGAGACGCACTCAGGGTCGGCTGGTGTGACGGGATCGCCTCGCTGATCAGGAGCAGGGGATACGCGACTCTGATGGCGGCGATCGAAGTGGAGCCGTCGATGGCGCCAAGCAGACCACAGCGCCACGAGGCGTACCTCAAGAAGCAGAGGAGGAAGGAGCGCCTCACCAACACGCAGCACGTGATCGAGGAAGTCAACGACGGCAAGCAGTTCCGCTGCACTCGGTGCGGGAGCCTGGTGCCTGTCGTTGGCGCGGACACAGACAGGTGGCTGGAGGGCAAGTGCGTGAAGCTGGTGCGCGAGCAGGCGTCGGAGTTCGGCGCCTCGTCCCTGGGTGTGCAGGTGGGCCACCAGAGGGCGCACCCCTCCCACCAGCTGAACTACAACGAGGAGCTCGGCCTGCACTACTGCCTCAAGTGCGGGTGCATCGCACGGGAGAACATGCGATCACTCGCGATGGAGTGCGGGGAGCTGAAGCAGATGGGCAAGCAGAACCTGTCGCAGATCAAGAAGGGGCTCCAGCCGGGCACGAGCAAGTTCGCGCGGGACTGGAACCGCAAGAAGAAGGAGGCGCTGGGTTGAGTTGCGCGCCGTTTGCGCGCCGCTCTCGCCCTCCGCACTGCCCCCAGACTGGGGGACCAGCGCCGCAGGCCAGGTCTTACAAAAGCAGCAGCAGCATCACCAGCACCATCAGCATCCTCAGCCAGCACCCTCGCCATCATCACCATCAGCATCATCGTCATCATCATCAGCATCATCATCATCGTCATCATCATCGTCATCGTCGTCGCGTCATCATCACCAGCATCAGCAGCAGCAGCATCAGCATCACCATCGTTATCATCATCATCATCATCATCATCATCATCATCATCATCAGCGTCATCATCAGCAGCATCAGTATCATCATCACCATCGTCATCATCAGCATCAGCATCAGTATCATCATCATCATCATCAACCTCAACATCGGCAACATCACCACCATCAACACCATCACCACAACCACCCATCAGCATCAGCATCAGCATCGTCATCATCATCAGCAGCATCAGCATCAGCATCAGCATCAGCATCATCATCAGCATATGCATCATCATCAACACCATCATCATCAGCAGCAGCACCATCATCATCAACATCAGCAGCAGCAGCATCAGCATCATCATCATCATCATCAGCACCATCATCATCAGCAGCAGCATCATCATCATCCTCCTCATACTCATCAGCATCAGCATCATCATCAGCACCGTCATCATCGTCAGCATCATCATCATAATAAGCATCATCATCATCATCATCATCAGCATCAGCAGCAGCAGCACCAGAAGCATCATCATCGTCATCATCATCAGCAGCACCATCCTCATCATCATCTGCATCATCAGCATCGTCATCATCATCCTCATCCTCATCAGCATCAGCATCATCATCAGCATCAGCATCAGCATCAGCATCATCATCAGCATCCTCAGCATCACCATTACCATCATCATCATCAGCAGCAGCACCACCATCATCATCATCAGCAGCAGCAGCACCACCATCATCATCATCATCATCAGCAGAAACAGCACCATCATCATCATCATCATCAGCAGCAGCAGCAGCACCACCACCATCATCGCCATCATCATCATCATCATCAGCATCATCAGCATCATCATCGTCATCATCCATCCGCCTCCTGCTTGTGCCTGCGCTCATCCGCCACCTCCTCCACCTGCCCCTCCAATATCCAAAGACCCCTTTTTATCTACCTCGTTAAACAGGGCCTCTGGGACACCCAAGTCGGCGGATAGAGCATGCTTCACCGCAATGGGCAGGAATGGGTGAGAAGTGTAGCACGTCAGATATGGCGGGAGCGCCCCTGGCTTGACACATCCCACTCCCCCACGCCCTCACCTCACCCGTATCCCTCTCCCTCCTCACCACTCCAGACTTCCCACTCCACCTGCATTGCAATGTAATAGGGTCAGGTTCGGTACCTTTGTTTTCTACACGACCTCGTCATGACGCACACCGATACTCTCACGGGACCGACTCGAGGATAGCGTGAACATATCGACGCCATCTGCAAGCTCCTCCAGAGGCGACTCTGCTAATTAAGGGGTTCAACGCTAGTGCGTTCAAAATGAGCTCGCCCAACCCTCAACGACGGCGGGACCGAAAATTGGCATCAAGGCAAGGGGTCCTGATGGAAACGGTTCCTGGACCCTAGGGCTTTCCCCAAGACCATCTCTTCGTCCCGAGTTGCTCTTTGGTGGTCCCGAGGCCCAGGCAGGGCCCTGGGGGCCCGAAATCGGAAGCAAAACTCTGGGACCCCTTCCCTCCAGGACTGTGTTGCTTCATGCCGAGTCAAGATTCGGCCCCCGGTCCCCCCAGACCTCTCTCGCGGCGCGCTTCCACCAGAATGCCGAAGGGGGGATCCAGCTGTGGCGACGACAGGCCTCCGGGAGGCCCCCAGGGAGAAGAAAAGCGTCCTCGAACCTCGGTCCTCGAACCTCGGACCTCCAGGACCCTTTCTCGCATGCTGCTGGAAGTACCCCTGGCCCAAGGCACCCCCCCAGACACGGCCTCCTGGGGCACCCCTCACGAGGCGCAGAGGGCCTCCTGGGCTGAAGGATGGAACGAGAAGCTGGGAGCACCACCTCGGGCCAGGGGCGCGTCTGGCAACACCCGATCCATGCTGAGAAGTCGGGCGGGCGCCTCGCCAAAGGCCACGGCGCCGGAGCTGCTCGACTTGCTCACGGCCGCCCCGCGCGACACCGTCAGCTGCAGGACGCCCCGCCGTGGAGTCCCCGCGGCGCCAGGTGCTGGCGCACTGCTGACGAGGTCCTGCAGTCGAAGCTCCTCCTCGCTCGTCCTCGTAACTCAGCCTCCGTCTGCCGTCGGCTCCTGCTCGCCCTCCTCATCGTCGTGGTAACCGTGCTCGTCGTCCCCCTCCGCGCTCATCATCACCTTGAAGACCGTCCCTTCCAAGCGCCCCGCAGGACGAAAGTGGCACTCCCGACGCATTTATCAGCAACGCTACCATCATCGATATCATTGTCCTGCTCATCATAACAGTAGTATCCATGAACGTCACAAATTGCACTTTCATATTCATAATGTTAGTCATATCCAGTCTATTCATCATAGTTGCCATATCCATCCGCATCGTTATTAGCATTGACGTCGTCGTTGCTAAACTTAATCATCCTCATCTTCACCATCCTTTGCCATCCCCACCACCATCATCACCACTGTCATCATCTTCGCACCCTTTTATCACCATCAGTCCCGCATTATCTCTCATTCCTACTCATCGTCACCAACACCATCACAATCTCTCATCGACAACCCATAACCTCTCATCCCTCGTCCTCCTGTCCTTACCGGCCGATTGTACCCCCATCTGGGACGGCCCATCATCCCTCATCTTTGACGTTCGGTTTTAGACACTGCTAGATGCGCGGCAGGAACGGGACACAGCGCACATCGCGCGCCGGACCTGCTGGCGCCGACGGAGCAAAATGCGCGACAGGAGTGGCACGCGGCGCACATCGCGCACTGGACTGCGCGTCGTCGACGACGCAAGATGCGTGGCAGGAGCGGGGCGCGGCGCACATCGCGCGCTGGACGACGTGCCATCGCCGATGCAAAATGCGCGGCGGAACAAGACGTGGCGCACATGAAGCGCCAGACCTCGCGTCGTCGACGATGCAAAGTACGCGGCAGGAGTGGGAAGCGGCGCACATCGAGCGTCAGGATTCGTGTCGCCGACGACGTAACATGCGTGGCAGGAATTGGACGCGGCGCTCATCGCACGCTGGATGTTTCTGTCGCCGACGATGAAAAATGCGTGGCAGAGATTGGACGCGGCGCTCATCGAATGCAAAAGCGTGAAACACTGCTCTCGCAAAACTATCAAAAATACCAACGGCTTCTGTCGCCAGGGGGTTGTGCCGTGAGGGCTGCGTTCCTGCATTCCCGCTTTAGGCTGGGTCAGGTACCAATCCCAATGAGGGAGGGAGGGTGGGAATGGACATGGCATGCTCATGCGCTCGGGCTGGCTAGCTTGACTCCTCCTCCACCTCCTTCTCCTCTGGGGCAACAGACGGACGGACGGACGGACAGCCAGGCGGCGCGCAATACCTGGCACGCCAAGTGGGTGGTCAGTGCACCAGGGACACTAGTCCCGAGCAGTGGCCGTGGTCGTGGTGCGTGTTGTTCTGCTCGGGATTTGTTCCCCCCCCTCACCTCCTCTCTTGGCCACTCTCTGAGGGCTTGGCCACCCTCTGGTCAGCTGATAACCCTCCTGAACGGGCCCAAGGAGCCCAGCCCAGAAATGCCAAACCTGCAAGACGTCGACATATGGCGACTCCACAAGACCTCGACCTGTGGCGATTCAACAAGACTATAGCATATATTGTCCACTGATTGCGGCGTCTAGGATCTGTGCCCCGTCCGCGGAGCCATCAAAAACGGCGGGCACAGGACAAACGGCAAGATCGCGCCGTCAGAGATATGGGCATAATCTACCGTCACTATCGTATTCTTCGCCCGTGGGGGCTCTGGTCGATCCCGGCTGCTTTTGTCGCCTTGGGTGGGGGGCGCTTAATAACCGAAGCGCCCGAGTACGTAGGGTCAGCGCTGACGCCATCGCCGCATCTAGAGGCCTCCTAGATGGGGTCCGAATAGATGGAGTCGGAGGATCGCGCCGTATCGCCGATGCATCGCCGATGCATCGCCGATGCATCTGCGGCGCATCGGCGACTTCGGCGGTGCATCGGCGACGCCAGCGCGGAACAAATCGGGCTCCACGTCGAGCCGCATCGCCGATGCATCGGCGATGCGGCGCGATCCTCCGACACCATCTACTCGGACCCCACTCCACAGGGCGGCACGTTGGTCAGAGTTCCCGCGGGCCGAAGACGGTTCCTGGAACCAGAGGGTTTTGTTTGCAGGGGAAGTTGGGAGCAAACAACAAGTCCTCCACAGCAAGCGCCAAAACACGGATGCCGCCACACCACGAAGGCTAGGCTGAAAGAGCTCGTGAGGAGGCCGGGGCACGGCACAAGCGACAAAGCGATGATAATGGAAAGCCTTTTCCTTTCTGGAGGACGACGACGACGAGGACGAGGAGCCCAAGGTGAGTTAAGAACTGTGTACGCACATGACGCCGCCGGTTCCCAGGGGAACCGCATGCGGCGCCGCCGCGGACGGCGCGGCTCGGGCGAGCGTCTGGGCCTGGCCGATCCGACTGCGCGCCCCAGACTCGTCAGGGGGGTGGGCGAGGAGGGGGAGCAGGAGGAACCAGGAGAGGGAGGGGGTGGGGGAGGCGGAGGAAGAGGAGCAGGAGGAGGAGGAGCAGGAGGACCAGGAGGAGGAGGGGGAGGTGGAGGTGGAGGAAGAGGAGCAGGAGGAGCGTCACCAGGGGTGGCGCTGTGAACAAACCGAGACCCCTCGAGGAGTAACAAGAAAGCATGACGGGGGGTCGCGGCCATTTGCGGCCTCGGGGAGCCCTCGCCAGGCCGCGGGTCCGTCACAAAACGGCTCAGGCTGAAAAACGGCTCCCAGGGAAGGGTCGAGACCTCTGGGGGTCCACGTCCATGACGCCAAAGGTCTGGGAATCACGATGTCGGATCTGGGAGATACCGATGCCGCTACCCGACCCTTGTCGCTACGGCTGGAGTCACCTCGAGATCCTGGTCAGAGCGCGCCCCATGAGAGGTCCGGGGAGTGGCGGGTCTCCAACGACCGCGCCGCCCCACCCCCTCCAGGCCCCAGGGAGGAGCGGCAGCGGCAGGGGAGGGGGGAGGGGGCAGACGCCCACACCAGGTCGCCAACGAAACACCTACAAGGCCTGGTTCAATGAGGATGGGAGCTCATGATCTGGGCGGGGCACGCCGCCTGAGCTGAACGGAAATGGCTGAGAAGGGACAGAAGAGGGGAGAATGTAGAGAGGAGAGAAGAGGAGAGACGAGGAGGAGCAGCAGCAGCAGGAAGAGAAAGAGGAAGAGGAGAGAGGGACGAGGGAGAGGGACAAGGAAGAGGACGAGGACGAGGAGGTGGAGAGAAGGAGGTAGAGGACAGAGGAAAAAGACGAGGGGCTCCTCATTCCCGAGGAAACTGGGTGGAGGGGTCAGGCACCGACGCTTCCGCCAGCGTCTTGCGCGGGGGGGGGGCTCCTGCCGGACCTCCCCCAGGAAACTCCCGAAGTCCACCTGCGCCATGGCGCCTGGCGCCCTATCGCGCGGCGCGGCGCGGCAAGTGGCGGTGTCTGATCCCGTCTAGCGCGGGGACGGAGCCAGCAGGGGCGCGGGGGAGGAGAGAGAAGAGGGATGCTCGGGAGGAGGACGAGGAGGAGTAGGAGAGGAGGAAGAGGAGGAAGCGGAGGAGGCAGAGGACGAGAAAATGGGACCAAAGTAAACCCGAGATGCATCAGCGCTGCTGCAAGACCCCCTCCCGTCCCGAGTCCCATCCTCATACGTCCCCCTCCCCATACGTCCCCACAACCTTTCCATCTCACTACTCCACTTGGGTCTGCCAGTTTGGCGAGGACCCCGCTTTGAAAAGGAATTGCCTTGCATCTTTCTGGCGCAAACTCATGAATGCATTAAAACATGACCATACAACTCACCGAGGTGTTCATCGAAATTCACCCTTTCAAAAAAGGACCGCCACCCCGTCCGTGCAACACTTGCACAACTTTTCACGTGCGCTCATGACAGTCGGGGAAACCTCACGCAAAAGCCACAATTTGAAAAGGAGCCGCCCTGGATCCGTGCAATGCGATACGTGGAGCTATAGGAACTAACAAACGAGAACACCTCTTGGAGTAAGAGCCGCCCTCCATTCCCCTAACTATCGCAAGCTTCCACATACAATGTGCAACCAATGTGCGCGGCCGCTCAACCGAGAGCCTCATTTGGGCAAAATCGCCTTGCATCCTCGCTCACTGCTGCAACTATTTGAAACGAGTCCTCGCGGCGCAAAGGCGAAGCCAAGTTTGAGAAGGACGTGTACTCAATCCTTGAGCATGTAGTAACTATTCAGATAAAAGTACTCGGCGTTGAGGCGGAGCCCCATTTGAAGGCGATCCACCCTCCATCACTGAAGCTGCGGCAAAATTCTGAAACGAGTGCAAGCGTCGCTAACCCAGAACCCCCCTCTGCGAACGACACATCCTCCTTCCATGAAGCTGTGGCAATATCTTAAGGCGAATATGCGCGGCGCTACGGCGATAGCCGCATGTTGAGAAGGAACCGCCCTCAATCCTTGAAGCTGAAGGGCGACAGCCCAATTGTGAAAACGGTCCGCCCTCCATCCTTGAAGCTGTTGCAAGCTTCAAGCTTCAAAAACATAAATGCCGAAGAAATATCAGGCGACACGCCCGGCCAGTCCTAACCGACACGCCTGAAGGTGCGACAGGGCGGAATTATCTGCAAGGGACAAGGACGGGGGAGAGGGAGACGAGGGAGGAGGAGCAGCAGGATGACATGCGTATCGGAGTGGCTGTAGCGATTCCGTCTGACCCTCAGGAGCCTTGCCATCGCTCGGACGTCCAGTCTCTCCTTGCATTGTTCGCTGTCGTGCATCTAGATTGTTTTTCGCAAGATGATCCAAAATGCTCCTCGATGGGACTCGCCGAGAAAAATGCTCACGTCCGAACGATGCCAAGGAACGCTTTCACGCCCCAGCGTGGAGTGGCAACCGCTCGGCTGGGCCTGCGGCTTCCGCCCTGGGGGCGCCAGGCGTCGCCGCAGCGCGGGCCGCCATCCCGCCCGAGGTTGAAGTCGGAGGCGGGGTGGGCAGGGGGGGGAGCGGGGGAGCAACGGGAAGCGGATCGGGGAGGAGGAAAGGCGAGGGCGGCGAGGAGAGGGGGGTGGAGGGCGACCCCCACCCCGGGACCCCCGCTGGCCGCAGGGCGAACGGGGGATGGAGAGGAGGAGGAGGAGGAGGAGGAGGAGGAGGAAGGAGGAGGAAAAAGAGGATTGCCATGTAGTTTTACTGCCCTTGAGGGTAGGCATAACCCTGTGAAGGTGCTCGAGAAGGTTGGGATGACAAACCTTCTGGTCCCAGAGCCTGTGCAGGGACTGTTGTTGGCACCTGGTGTTGGTGGATGGTATGCGTGGTCAGCATACCCCGAGACAGCCACCCCTGTTCGACACAGTAGGTTTGGCGGGGGCTGCTTCACGATAGCCCCTATCGCCTCCGACCGTACGACTGAGAAGCTATGACGGATAAGAGGAGGGCTGGCATCCCCCAGACTAGTGTCAGACGCTTGCTCCCTAACCTTGTAGGGGGGCCCAGGGCAGCTCACCAGTGGCCACAAAGCAGGACGGCTTGATACCCGAGTTGGGACATGTGCGCCTGCTACACAGCAAGGAGGATCACCATCCTGGCGGTGACGGAGCGAGGCCCGCTCCGCATCAGGGCAGCATGGAGACCTGCTCTGCAGCAGGACAGGACGCCAACTTACGGATGACAAAGGGGGGTTTACGCCATCGCAAGTCCCATCGTCACCTCAGGGGTGACACGGGTAGGCAGCTCTCAGGCAGTCCGGGTCGCCCCCCACAAGGGTGGACGGGGCGGACCCCCTCCACTGCTGCCGATGTCCCTGCTGTGGGGTGAAAAGAGAAACCTCTTCCACAGGATGGCCGACCGCCACCCTGGCGGCTGACGGGGGAAACCAGTCCACAGCTGGGCACCCTTCCACCTGAGGGGTGACAAGGGGGTACTGCCCCAACGCGAGTTCTTCGCCACTCTAGGCGTGACAGTAGGTTGGCTCCCCAATAGGACTGATCGCCGGCCTACGGGTGACCGAGGTACCTGCTTCTCAGCAGTGCGGAGCATCGCCACTCTAGGGGTGACGGTCAGGCGGCTCCCCAGCGGGACTGATCCCCGGCCTGCGGGTGACCGAGGAAAGCCTCCTCCACAGCAGGCCGGAGCGCCACCCCTGGGGCAACAGGCTGGCGCATGCTCGTCCGTAGAGCGATGACCGTCATTTGACAGCTGGTCAAAACACACGTCGGTCCAACTAGTTGCGCCCAGAGCGTTTGGGCCCCCCGCGGTCGCAAGCATACGCCAGCGCACAGTGTTATCTAACTGTCCCCCCAGCCGCGGATGCACCGCCCAGCAAGCGGCTGCGCCCCAGCGCTTTGGTTCTAGTTTATGTTGCGCACAGGACGCACTGGCAATCGAAAAGGTCGCCGCCTCTATTCGGTCGCCGCCGTTCTGGCCAGATTGACGTCGCCGCGGCCTCCAGACGACCTCTTTCCTCCAGGGGATGCGGGTGATGGGCGGAGGCGCACCTGTGCGGGGTAATAAAGGATGGGGATGGGACGGAAGGCGGATTCGGCAAGCTGAGCCATGACATCTTGCTTGCTACAACTGCAATGCCAGCCTTCGCCGGCACAGGGTTGCAACCCTCAGTCCTCCAGGATATCCCCCCCACGCCCTCTAGGGGCTGGACCTAGGGAGGGGGTTCAGGCCTCGGTGGGACCACTAAGAGCGGGCCGCAAGGATATCCCGACCCGTCTGGGGCGGATGCATTTGAGGAGGTTTCTTCCTCACCTCCTGCCTCCACGCACGCCGCACTGCCAAAGAAGGTGCCTCCTCGAGCTCGCGACCGCCCTCCAGAAGCGAACGGTCGTGGCCGCCCCGAATTACGGCCACGCACGCCCGGCCTGGACGGCAGGCCTCGACGCCCAGTCACACGGCCGCATGCCCTGGGCCACAGGCAACGGATGGGGGGAAGGACGGGGGAAGGGGTACGAGTGCGGCGACAGGGGGCGCACGCGGGCTGCGGATCCCCATCCCCCTGACACGCCGAGTCCACGACACAGAACCTGCCCTGGAGACAGCTTGCGAAGTCCTGCCCTCGAGACGGGAAATGAGCGCGGGATTCTGGCTCGAATCGAGCACCCCAGTTCTTACAAATGGCCCGGCGCACCCAAGGATGGGCCTGGGAATACGGCTCGAATCCGGCCCCCCTCCATAGGGATGGGCCGGTGAACCCAAAAGCGCGGCCTTGTTGACCCCCACCGCCTCGTCAAGACCGCGCCCGACGGGCGAGCAGTGGGACCCCCGCCTCAAGCCGTGGGCAGCAAAGCGAGGGCAAACAGAAAGCATGAAGACTGCGACGATCGCGACAAGGTCTATCTCGGCATCCCTCGCTGCAACGGTCTGGCGGCGTCGCTGCAGCAGCCAACCAAATCAGAACTAGGCCCACAATTGTGGTGATCCACGACCGCCACCTACTGGCTGCACAACGGATGGTCAAGAGGAGGGAGGTGAGCCACGGTTGAAGCAGTGCCGATGGCGTAAGTTCGTCCAATCACTGGGCTGGGCCTCTCTTGAAGTTGGGGCGTTGGCGGGCGAACCATTGCCAAGAATTCCTGGCGCCAGGCGATGCGGACTCCAAGTTGCAATCTTGCTCAAGGCCCCCGAGGTCCCCAGATTGCGAGTAGGCCCCGCACGCACTGCAGATAAAGAAAAATCTGCCCCGAGCGGGTAGTCGAAAATATGCAGGACGCGCTCCCGAGGGTTCTGGGCCAGTGGGGCGAAGGCCTCGCCGCGGCCTTTGCGCGGGCTGACGGTCGGCGACGGCTCCTTGGATCACGTGCGAAAGTCAAACCATCGCAGCATGCCCACCCGCTGCGTTTCCACCTCCAAGTGCGCCCACGGATTGGGCCACGCGGCCGGGGATCTGGCGCAGGCGCGGGGGCAGGGCGGGGAGGGAGGAGCAAGGGCGGATGAGAGTCTGGGAGCGCTAGACGCGCGGCGCCAACTCCCGTGAGAAAATCCCCCCCATAAGCGATTTGTCGAAAATTGAAAATCGAGCGCATGGCTTTAGAGGGGGACAGAGTGGGGAAAAGGACCAGCGCCTGCACGGCGTACAACAGGCACCTCCGAAGTGTCGTTGGTTCTTCGGTCCAGCTTGCTTTCTCGACCTCGGGTGGCCGAGTTAGTGACAGAGCGCCCGTTTTCGACTATCTGCCCACCAGATCGTTGCCGGCAGCTCTGCGCCAGTCAGGCGAGAGCTGGGGAAGCGATGCTGGATCGACGTGCACTGGGACTGTCACAGTGCGAAAACCTGCATCCTAGCTGGGGGGGGCGCGAATTTGAATATTCAGGCCAGCGTAGCGATGCTTTCGCTCGGCCACTCTGTATGCGCCGCAGACATCGCAGCAAGGCCTGACAAATCCGAGCAAGCGACATCTGAGGAATGCTTCATGACGGCCAGAACTGCGACGTGCTCGGCTGCGGGCGAGGTCCGGAGATACCCCACCCCCCCGCGGCGCCCCAAAGTACAGCGAACAATTCTCGGGCAGGCGTCCACGCGACAACTGGCCATTCTGCCGCGCGATACGTGCACGGGATATGGCGGGCAAGCGTCGCTCCGCATAACGAGCCCCTGCTACAATGGAGTTCCGGCCCTCCGAGATGGCGCCCACTGCACCCCGGTACCTGGCATGGGCTGCCTGGGCGGATCGCGTCGTCAGCCATCTGTGCTGGCTGGTTACCTGGTGAACCTTCGCACAAGTGCAGGTGGGCGGATTGCGGGCGGCAGAGGCTTGAGCCGATGACCTCCGGCAACGGCCACCGTCGCAACGCGATTCGGAGCAGCCAGAAGGGGGGGCGGGAATTGTGGCGGAAAAGAGACGTCGCGCAGCGCGACCGCTCTCCCGATCATCCGCCTCGGCCGGGGGGCACGGGCATGCTGCTCGAACTCGGCTTAAGCTCGGCTCGAACTGTTACTTCTGAGGGGCTCAAAAAATGAAATGGCATGCCCCCTTCCCTCGAAGCGGGGCACAGATCTCCGACCCGCATTGACGAGGCGGTCACCAGCACGGAAAACCTCGCACCCCGCTGCCTCGCCCCAGCTGCAACGCGCGAGACTGGCCCCCACTGGGCCCGCACAATTCCTCATCACACCGCCCCCCCAGACGCAAATGATCAGAAATTGCTCGGGGCCAGCCCGCGCCCCCTCCAGCGCGGCGAGCCCCTGCCCAGGGCCGCGCGGGCGGTCGCGGACGGCAGGTCGCCTCAGAAGGCTGCTTATAGGGCCCAATGTCACCCAGGGCCGGCCGGGTTTGGAGAGGCGCGCAGGACCGCCGGCATTGCCGCTGGGCTGTGTCCTGCAGCACAGAAACTCCAGCGTCGCTGCCTGGCCGCGCCCTGACTTGCCTCGCAGGGGGGGGGGGGGGGGGCGCAGGACAACCGGCACGGCCGCTGGGCCGCGCCCAGGAGGCCAATGTATCCGACCAGGCGCGCAGGCCCGCCAGCTCAGTGTCCACGAAAACGGAATCTCCGACATGTCAAATGGAAACAACACCCACGGCGTCGTCGCCGGCCCGCGCGCGCATGCCTCGCGCGCAAAGGCGCTCAGGGCCGCCGGCATTGCCGCGGGGCTGCGCCCTGAGGGCCAGACCCTCCAACGCGTCAGAATGAGAGCAACGCCGCCAGCATTGCCGCTGGGCCGCGCCCTGGAGGCGCACGACACGCAAGGAGGGGCAGGCGCGCAGGGCAGCCAGCATTGCTGCCAGCGCGCGCCCTGGAGGCCAGAACCTCCGACGCGTCGACTGAAGGTGTCTTCGTGTTTAATCGGCGATTTCTATTCCCTGTTTTCAAAGGCCTCGGGGCCAGGGCCCTCTGCGCGAGGGCGCGCAGGGCCGCCGGCCGCGCCGTCGGGCTGCGCCCTTGAGACAACAGACTCGCGACGGGGGTGGGAGCGCATGAACCGCGGACGCACGGAATCTGACATCGCCGCCAGCCCGCGCCCAGATGGGGGCGAACATCGGTAGCGGCCCGACGCGAGAATGCACGGGGCCGCGGGCCCTTCCGCCGGGCAGTCTCCGCGAGGCAAACTGCCTCGCAACTGGGGCGAGCCCGAATAAACCGCGGGCGCGCAAAGTCCGGCGCGGCCACCAGCCAGCGCCCAAAAAGCGACAACCTCGGTTATCGGTCAAACGGGGCGAACCTTAGCAGCGACTCGACGCAGGGGCGCGCAGGGCCGCCGGCCTCGCCGCAGGGCCACGCCCATGAGGCATCTGCCTCGCGACGGCGGCAAGCGCGCAGGGTCGGCGCGCGCGCGCGCAAACTGGCACTGTCGCCAGGCAAGCCCCGCAGCAAACGAAGCGCGAGAACAACGGGGGCGCGGGCGCGCAAGACGGCCGGCCCCCCCGCTAGGCAGCGCCCTCGAGGCGACTACCTCGCGACGAAAGCAGCGTCGCAGAATCTGCGGACGCGCGATAGCCGGCACTGCCGCCAGACAACGCCCAATAGGACAGATACCTCGACGCGGCGGTTCGACGCGAGAGCGCGCGGGGCCGCCGGCCCCGCCGCCGGGCACGCCCTCGAGGAATTTGCCTCGCGACGGGGGCAGGCGCGCAGAATTTAAAAACGCCCGCGGGAGACGAAGCGGGGGAACCTGGGAGACGCGAGCGCGCAGGGCCGCTGGTCTCGCAGCCAGGCCGCGCCCTTGAGGCGACTGCCTTGCAAGCGAAGGTAGGGGCGCAGCATCTGCGGACGCACGTTAGCTGGCGCCGCCGCCGTTGCATCGGGCACCAGCGGCGCCCGCGCGCGCCCGCCCATCGACGCGGATGGCCACCCGGGCCCACGCGGCCCCGCCCACCCGGGGGGAGGCCGCGCCTGCCCCGAATGCGAGGGCACAGGGTCCAAGGCCACCTGTCGCCCGGCCATTCACTGGACAAGGGGCAACTCAGGAGTGATTTTCGAAATCCAGGAACTCCCAGCGGCGCCCCGCGCGCCCCCTGCCCCCCCCACACGCGCGCGCGCGCGCGCACACACACACACAAACACACACACACACACACACACACACACACGCACGCACACACACACAGACACACACACACACACACGCACACACACACACACAGACACACACACACACACACACACACAGCATCGAACGGCATCGGCACGGGGAGGAGGAGGAGGAGGAGGAGAATGAAAAGGAAAGAGAGGAGGATTAGACCAGACAAGATAAGACAAGACAAGGCAAGGCAAGGCAAGACACGACAACGCAAGAGCACTTGCATTCCAATTGTTCGGCGCCTCGCGGGACGAGCTGCGTCGGCAAAGTGAATGTAGGAAATATGAACGACACGCAACGGCTCCGTGGACGCTGCACGGTGGCGCGTGCCAGCGGCTCTGCAGGGGGGATTCCCCCGACCCAGAGAGGGGCCGCCCCCGGGGAGGGGCCTGCTTCCCTGCGGCCCTCCAGAGGCACCTTAAGTATCCCCTAAGAGCTTTGGACGCGAGTCAAGAGGTCGCAATCCCGTCAAGCCCGGTCTCGCGCAGCACCCACTCAAACGCAGATGATGAGGCGGCAGGCAGAACGAGCAGGGGCAGCGAGGACGGTGACTCAACAGAGGAAAAGGTAAGATCACTATTCATAGGTCAGACCTGGGAGGCCCTCTCAACTATGAGTTAGCCCATCTGCACTGGGCCCCTTCTGGGGTTTCAGACCCATAAACATTCAAAAACCTGCAAGTCTCGAACTATACTCACGGATGGGCCCAGAGGATCTTGCCCGGAGGCTGATGAGGGCCTGGCCAGTCAGAGCCCCTTGCCGACTCGGCCCCGCCACTTTGAGATCCTGAAGCAGTCATCCATCGCGCCCACTGGCCGCGCCCTTCTCGCCGCCCTTCTTGCGGAATTGCTTCTGGACAGCCTCGTGGGACATTCCGATCCTCGCCGAACGCTTCCCCGCGTCTCTCTTGCGCCGCGCGGCGCTGATCCCGGTTTGAACGCCCCGCCCTGGGGCTCGACCGCCTGGCAGAAGCTCTGGAGTTCCGCGTCGTCGCTGTCATTGGCGCACAAGGTCTGCTGAGCTGGCGCCACCATGAGCTGCATGTTGCACGCCCGCGGCTCGCGGCGACGCGGCACGTCGCAGCGGCAACGCCGAAGACGAAGAGGTAGCACGCGCCCCTGAACCACGCGAAGAGTTCCTGCCCTGTTCACCCCCACCACTTCGCTCCAGCTCCGAGCGAGGGTCAGCTTGCACTGCTCGGGCGCGCGCTGCGCCTGATTAACCGCGCAGAAGGGCCCGAGACATGCCAGGCCACTGCGCGCCCAGAAGATGATCCCCACCGTCCGTCTTGCACTTGGCGCCGCGCGCACGCGCGGGCTCGACGGGGCGGGCTCGCTGGCCAGCGCGAGCCCGCGGGCGCCTCCTGGAGGCGACGAAGATGCCCCAGATGGCCCCGCGAGACGAGACCGCCCACGCGGGCGACGAGGGACTCGCAGCCTCGCGGCACGCTCTGACCGCGGCCCCCCTGGCTGCGGCTGCGCGCATTGCCGTCGAGAAGGCTAGCCGCGACCCGCCAGTAGCAGCGGCCCTCCACGGCGCGGAGATTCGGGAGCGAGCGCCTGGCTGGGCCCGCAACCCCCGCCCAAGCACCGCCTCTCGGACGCGCAGTTCGGCGTCGCGCTGGGCGCGCGCCTGGGCGAGAACCTGCACGGGAGTGCGCAAGCACAACCACCCCGACGGGAGCACGCGCGGGGCTGCGTTGGACCCGAGGGGGCAGCGCGCGCGGCCCTGGGCGGTGGGCGGGTGGCTTGTCGGCGCCACGACGCTGGCTGCGCTGTGCTGACGGCGTGGAGCGAGGACAATGGCTGCGCGGTCCACGAGGACATGGTTGCGCCGCACGCGGCAGCCAGCCAGTCCGAAGCGCGCAAGGACATGATCATCCACGCCCGCTGGGTGGCGGAGCCCAGCACGGTGGACTTCACCGTCGTCAGCGCTGTCCGAGGACGCGCTCGAGCGCGGGTCAGCCCGGCGCGCCAAGGTCGCAGCCGCGGCGACGGAAAAGGACAAATGGACGCGCTACCCTGCACTGCGGATGGCACCGTTCGCGGCCGAAGATCCGCTGCCGCTTCGACGAGGGCGCCTTGGCACTGGTGCGCCTGCTGGCCCCGCGCTTGGACACCCAGCGGTCGGCGGCCATCGGCCGGCTGCAGCAGGCCCTGAGCAGCGTGCTCCAGCGCCACGCCGCGGACTCCGCGCTTGCAGCCACGCGCCACAGAGCCTAGCGGACCACTCAAGCAGGGCGTTGAGGGCCCCAGGCCTGCTGATGCGGGCGGGCACTGAGCGGGGCTGCTGGGCTTGACCGCGCTGGCCCGGGCGGGCCCCGGGCGCGAGCTGGCGGGGGGGCCAGCTGGCGCTGCTGCTGCTGCTGCTGCTGCTGCTGCTGCTGCTGCTGCTGCTGCTGCTGCTGCTGCTGCTGCTGCTGCTGCTGCTGCTGCTGCTGCTGCTGCTGCTGCTGCCGCGGGGGGCGGCGCTGGGGGGGCGGCGGCCTGCTGGCGACTGGGCGCGGCGGCGCGACGCTGGCCACCGCACCCGGGGACTGGCGGGCCCAGCGGCGCACGATGGCGGACTGGCGCGCCGGCTGGCTGGCTGCTGCTGCTGCGGGAGAGGTCTGGGGGGTGGCGGCGAGCGTGGCGGCTTGGAACGCTGGGCCGCGCTCGCGGCGGGCTACCAGCTGAGTCCCCGTGGCGCCCCCGGGTAAGCTCAGACTTGAAAGTCGGGCCTGTCCCTCTACAGGGGGAAAATTCATTTTTAAAAAATTGGGACTATGTTTGTAGTATTTTGGGGAATTGTTAGGGGCATGTTTTGAATGTGTTTTGTTTCTCGTCCAAAATCCTCCAGTAGGGGGACACGCCCGACCTAGACTAGAGGCTCTGGCTGGCGCACCCCCCCACACTGGGAGTGGCAGCCTTTTGCGCGTCAGCCCTGGGGGGAACGCCCCGCCCAAGGGGCGATGAGAGAGCGCGCCGGCCCCCGACCACAGAGCGCCCGCAGCACAGGGACCCGCGGCGCTCGGAAGTAGATCAGGAGGAGGAGCAGGAGAAGGAGGCCCAGAGGCACGGAGGCACGGAGGCGATCAGGCGAGACAAGGGGGGTGGGGGGGGCGCAGGGGTACGGAGAAGGCGGGGGAGGAGTAGATGCAGCAGGGTACGGATGGGGAGCGAGGAGGGAGCCAGGCGAGCCAGGTGAGCACCGCCTGCACGAAAGAGACGGTCCTCCTGCCGCGAGGAGAGGGAAGGATGGAGGGAAGAGAGACGGAGAGGCAGGAAAAGGAGACTCGAAGGCGGGGGGGGAGGGGGCGGGGGAGAGGGAGGAAGAGGGAGGAGGAGGAGGAGGAGATAGGAGGACGACATTGGATCCTGATATTGCATTGGCCTGCCTCCATAGAGACGTGTCCGAAAGGATCGGAAGATGAGAAGGAGAATGAGGAGGGAGGAGGAAGGAGGAGGAGGAGGAGGAGGAGGAGGAGGACGACGACGACAAACAGACAAACACCCCTGGGGGCAAAAGAGTGACATCCACACTCGCGAATTGCCCTAGGGCCGACATAACTGCCGCGAGTTTCGGGCCTCCAGCCCGCCCACAACTCACAGAGCTTTTAAGCCCCCGAGTTTCACCAGACGCAGCTTTTAAACCCCAGGAGACGGGCCGCGGACCCCGCTAAACTAGAACCAGAACCAGCATCGCGGAAAACTCTGACAGCGTCGCTCTGTCTACGAGGTCGCTTACGCAGAGGAGGGAGGACAACCGACGACGGACGGCGACGAGGCTCAGACGACGAAAGAGGAAGAGGAGGAGAAGAGGCAGCCTCGGCGGCAACAGGCACGCGGGCCTGTAGTGCAGAAGCCCTCGAACACCTGGAAGCCGCCGACGGCGGAGGTATATCCCACGAAACACGATGCTCACGTACATGCTGCCGCACCCCATCGTCAGTAGACGTCGCAATAGTCTGAAGTCGAGTATCATGCAAATCACTCCTCACACCATGAACATTCACTCCATCTCGTCCCCACTCAGGAAGGTCTGGAGGACACCCTCGAGGTGGCTCATGGGGGCGACCCCCACCTCCTTGACCGCCCCTAGCTGCTCCTAGCAGTCGGTCGACGCTTTGAGCGAGGGCTCGTTCACGAGTAAGATCTTCACCTTCTCGGTCTCGTGTGCATTCTGCACCTTCACGAACGGGAAGCGGGCCACTACGGTCGGCAAGTCCAGCTGCTGAACCTCTTGGTACTCGGCGCCGACCGCCAGCCCCGCCTCGAGACAGCCTTCGACGAGGCCGACGAGCGCGGCGCACGAGATCGCGCCCTTGCTGTCCACCTCCTCGGTCTTGCCCCTGGCGCGCAGGTCCTGCGCGGTCCCCACCCACCCGCGCACCCTGCCGCGCGCCTTCTGCACGGGCACGGCGTTTTCGGGCATGATGAGGGTGATGAGCGCGATCGCTTCCTGCTGCCGCTGGCGCATGGTGACGTTCATCAGCAGCTTCATCAAGACAGGCACCGCCCGCTGGATGTCGTCCCATCCCATGCGCCCGAGCCCGTCGATCTCTTCCTTGCTCACCTTATTGTTGGACTTCTGGCGCTGGGTGGGACGCTTGCTGCGCGGCCCCTCGCCCGCGGCTTGGCCGCGACGCCCTGGCCCCGCGGCGCCTCCGCTCGGCACCGACGAACTCGCTGCAGGGGGCGCTGAGAACATACCACGCGAACTCTGGCACAGGTAACGGTTAGTGCGAGGCCAAATGCTTCTGCAATAGCTCGAGATGTTCCAAGCGACCATGACTGACGGGACACACACGAAGTCCGGGTTCAGCAATGGGAGGATCACACTGAGAAGAGTCCACACGGCACCTCCCATACCTGCATGCACTCACCAAGTGACGGACGGCCACGTCGCGACAGCGAAAGGTAGAGGAGCACGAGACACACTGATTAGTCACGGTGAGCTTCGATAACACATTCTGCAGCCCATGCTGGCCTCCAGAGGCCTGACGCTGGTGAACCAATACGGCCCTACGCGCAAGGAAGCGCCTATCACGCACCAACCCATCATCAGTAAGAAGACAACATACATAACCCCCAGCGGCTAACTCACCAGGCCCAGGGGGTGCAGGTCCAGAACTCTCATCCCGAAAAAGCCACTCTTGACGATGCTGCTGCAAGTCTAATCTCTGACAGGCCTCGAAGGCCTCGGACTGGCTCCTGAAAACATTGAAGTAGTCCCCATCCGTCGCCTTCACCACCACCCCCCCCCCCCCCTCCTCCGCACATCTCAAATACTCCAAGTCCTGGAAGAATTGGCGAGCCCAGGGGTTCGACCGAGACGCATCTGCAGAAGATGGGGCACTCACAAGGAACCGAGCAAAGGGCGACCCCACGGGCTTCTCGAGGTCCAGGGTGCCACACACACACAGCAGTCATCTGCTGTATATGATAGCCGGGTGAGCGCGCGACCTTTTGCCACTCTTTGAGTCTCTGAACACGCAGTTCTAGGCCCATGGGAACAGGACCAGCTCGTCGCCACAGCTGGACAGCGGGAGGGGTGCGAATGACGACAGTCTCGCTCCCGTCTTCGGCCTGCACCCGCACCGCCACTGCAACTCCCCCGAGCAAGACTCTCAGGCACCTCAAGCACGCGGAGTCGAGACGAGCTTCTTGCGAGGGAGAGGGCACACACGCAGTAAGGCCCGAGACGGCAGCACCAATGACGTCACTCTGGAAGGCCATCTTTTTTGCCCTCCACGACGTACACTGTGTCCAGAAACGTCTCATATGGGCCCATCCTCGGGCCAAGCCGCGCACCTCCTGGCAATCTCTGGCGCCCGGGGCCCCGTCGGCGTAAACAACGTCCCCAGGAACGGAATGATGGGCACGACATCCCCCGAAAGCTCGTTGGTGCCCTGGCCCTGGAAGACAGCCCTCAAGAAACGATGAACTCCATGTCCGACGAAGTGAGGAAGAACCTGCTTTTTCCCGTCCGACTGAAAAATGCCGTGCGCATTGAGATTTCGATTCGGCAGCTGGTCCGAGCAGCCAACGATCTGCCTTGCGGAAGCAATATCAGTGACCACGTGGGTCTTGTTCACATCATCGGCTAACACTCGCAGCGATAAGTCACATCTATCTCCAGAAATAGAACAGGTACCCATGAGCTGAGACTGGTGCACATCATGATGCTCACGCTGCCACTCAGCAATGGGAGGAGCGAAAGCCTCCTGGAACGCCACAGCCGCATTCGCATCCCCCATGTAGTTCCCCTCCGAGTTCTGAAAGACCCTAGACCCCCCCCCTCGGCACACACTCTAAAGCAAGCATTACGATGACGTTGTTGAAGGATCGCAGCGTCAGCAGGGGCATATAGTCGAACGACGGCCGAGTCGAGAGTAGTGCGACGCACAGAACTGAAAGCATTACGCATGTCGTGCTCGGTGTCGATGGTGGATACGCGTGCCTCCTGCGTACGCCAAGTGAGTGCAGCAGTTGTCCTAACAGCCCCAGTCCGTGAGCGACTCGGGAGATAGCCGTAATCATAATAGGGGATCTGACGGGCCTGGCGTTCAGCCACATGTTGTCAAACGCGCACAACCCATGCAACAGTCTCGTGCCGTGTGTTCTAAAGTTTCCATTATCTTTAGGTAGTTGGTAAGTGCACGACATATTCCACTGTGCCACAAGACGCCCGTGCTGCCTAACTTTAGCTAAGATGCCTGTCACCCATCACCCAAGAAGTTCACCACGCCCTAGGGGTTCAGCAGCCCCAAGACCAGCAACACGATCACGAACCTCAGGCCTCTGAGTCAAAAGTAGAGCCCAGACCTCATTCGGGAGACTCTGGGGAACTGCAGCCCGTCTTCGAGCCGCCGCACGGAAACCCTTCGAGGCCCTCAGGAAGTCCTCTGTGGCCCAGGCGATGCCGTCGTCATTCGGTGGTTCATGGCTGTCATAGCGAGAGGCCCCACTCACGCACGCCTCGTCGGATATCAGCCTAGCGGACATCCCACCCTCGCTCGACGGCAACGCAAGATCCCCCATCCAGTCATCCAAGCCAAGTGCGCAGGCGGCGATGCGCCCGAACTTCCGACGACGCGGCCCCACTCCTGCCCCCGCCATAAGCCTACATAGACGCTACTCTTCACTAGCAAGACCTCTAGCTTGCGCATCAGTTAGCTCTTCGGCCAGTTGAGATTCACGAAGTTCTCGCAGCTCACGACGCATAGCATTACACTTCCTCGTAAGCCGAGACAATGCCAACACAGACTGGAAATCATCAGCAAGGGCCTCACGGGCCCGTCCACGAGCAACTAAAGCAGCTATCCGATCTTGCGCAAGTTTCTGGTGGGCCGCTGGAAGCGCAGCCGGCGCGGCCTCAAAGATATCCAGACCCACGTCCTGAAGAAACCCAACCAGAAGAGCCCATCCTCCCTCCACAGACGCTGCCTGCTGCACTAACTCCTCTACATTCTCAGCACCCTTTGACCTCATGAACTCCCCCATGGCCTCCTCAACCTTTTGCCAAAATGGATGCGCGAAGAACTCTGACCGCAACGCCTGCCCCAGGCCCACGTAGTCCCAGCGCCGACGTCGCCCACGATCAGCGGCGCACGGCCGCAAGCATATCTCCGGCAACGAGGGAACATGGCCGCGCGGACGACTGTCAGGAATAGCTTGTAGGTGCCGAGCTGACCGATACAGCAGCTGAAATCCCCAAACACGCCCCACATGCGCCAGCGGCATGAAGACATGATCGATCCAGGATACTGACTGCGAAGTAGGCAGCGCCGACAGTTGCGGCCCCCGTTCCCGCCGCATTTCCTGCTCGGCCCGTGCCTCGCGTTCTAACGCCTGCGCGCAGGTAGACGACGAAGCAACTGCTTGCGGCGACGGTGAGCCACGCCCTCCTCGAGGAGCAGAGGGACGCGGCGGCTCTGACTTCCGAGGCTCGCTTTCTGACGCATGCGCGCAGGTGGGAGACGATGCAACTGCTTGTGGCGACGTTGAGCCACGCCCTCCTCGGGGAGCAGAGGGACGCGACGGCCCTGACCCTCGAGGCTCGCGCCCTGACGCCTGCGCGCAGGTAGAAGACGATGCAGCTGCTAGTGGCGACGGCGCGCCACGCCCTCCTCGAGGAGCAGAGGGACGTGACGGTCCTGACATTCGAGGCTCGCGTTCTGACGCCTGCGCGCAGGTAGACGAGGCAAGCGGCGACGACGAGCCAGACCCTCCTCGAGGAGCAGAGGGACCTGACGCACCAGCCCTTCGAGCCATAGTCGGGGCCCCATAGTACGACGGCCCACGCGGGTAAAATGTGTCAAGCGCGGCCAAGTCGAAGATCTCTGCCAGTTCTCTCATTGCCGCACCTGCCTGATGTTCAATACTGAGCCCATGCGCACCAATAGCCGTCGATTCCACAACTATCATCGGACAGTGTCTGCCAGTCGCAATCCCAAGCCCGTCGTTCACATCCGACTCCACAAGAGGAAACGTGCGCGACGGCAAGTCAGTGATGACATTCGAGGCACACTCGTGAACCTTGGCGATGGTGCGTGACAATCTCAACTGCTCGCGGGGGCCCTTCGACCTGGGCGGGAAATAGAGACCAAGGCATGTGATATCTCCATGGAAACTCTTGACGCGGATGGCCGCAGCACGGCCTCTGATGTCCATCGGGGGTGTCCAAATCCTAACTACGTCTTCAGCACGAACAGTTGCCTTATTCAAGTAGAATGAAATTCCACACGACGAACTCGCATACTCAGACTTAGTGTGATATCCACAATGTACAACTTTGAAGTGAGGCAGATCCTCAACATAATACGCACCATGCACACACTCACGTTGACTCCCAATCATTATCAGTATATCTATCTTCGAGAACTCATACTGGATCTCGAGCTCCCTGTCCCGATCTGCGACCGACAGGGGACTCCAGCTCAGGATCCGCATGAATGGCAGCAACGCACAGACGAGAAGAAACATGCACGTAGGATACAGCACGTGGGGTAAAGCGTGGGTGGGGCGGGCGGAGGCCTGCCTCGATGTCGGAAGAGCGGAGGCCTCCCCGCGCGCCGAGCAGCCGCGGCATGTGCTGTTCCTGTGCTGTTCCTGGGCCGCGCGGCTGGGCTGATGAGGAGGAGGAGGAGGAGGAGGAGAGGAAGGATGAGGAGGATGGGGGAGGAGGGGAGAGTAGTGGTGACGGGCCAAAGACGAATGCGACGCTGACCAGAGGCGAGAGCAGGGATGAGGGACACAGCGAGAGCAAGAACGGTGGCCAGGGTGAGGGCAGCAGCGAAGGCGAGGGTATGGACGGGCGCGAGGGGAGGGTGGGGGGCGGAGACCAGCGGCGAGGACGACGGGGGTGATGGTGAGCGCCGCCGTGAGGCGTGAGCACCGCCGTCAGGCTCTTACCGTCGCTGGCGGCAAGGACGGTGGGAGACAGCGGCGGAGGAGGCGCCGGGCGATTAAGGTGGTCCAGGGCAGGATCAGTCCGCATCAGATCGGGAAATCGGATCGAATCGAAATGTGCGTCGGATCCGGCTGCTTCGGAACGAAGTCGAAATCGCATTGGATTGGCTGCGCCAGGATGCAAAACAACGGCGCGCAAGCATCGGGCCACATCGGAGCGTCGAAGTCAGAATTGAATCGGATCGGGCCAACCGGATTCGATGTCAAATTGGATCGACAGGATCGAAATGGACAATGCCAAGGCAGCAGACGCAGAGGGGCAGCCAGCGCAGTGCGCCAGCGGGGCGGCAGGGCAGTATCAGAAGCGCCCGCCGCGCACGCTATTGCAGTGCGCGGCGCAGCACAGACATGCGTCGGCTCTTTTTGCCTCCACGCGCCAAGGCTCCCTCGTGACTGTGAGAGAGCGTGAGGTTGGAAGGTGAGGAGCGCGTGTCCTCGCATTAGCTCGTGTCACGCAAACCAGTGCAAAAGACGGCCGCTGGGCGACCGGGGTGCTACCCTACTGGTGGCCACTGGCGCGCCCCTGTCCTTCGGACGCCCGAATTGACGGCCCCCCTCAGCGCGGCGACTGCCAGGCCGAGGCGGATCGGGTGCCGAGCATGTCCCCTGAATGACAATGATCCTCCTCCTCCTCCTCCTCCTCCTCCTCCTCCTCCTCCTCCTCCTCCTCCTCCTCC
>CAUYUJ010015639.1:217500-221858 GCA_963575745.1 Prorocentrum cordatum
CTTCCTCCTCCTCCCTCCTCCCTCCTCCCTCCTCATTCCTCCCTCTCCCTCCTCCCTCCTCCCTCCTCCTCCGGCCCCTCCGCCTCCGCGCCCTCCGCCCTCCACCCTCACTGCGCCTCCGCCTCCGCCCTCCGCCCTCCGCCCTTCGCCCTCCGCGCTCGCGCCGGCTCCGCCCTCCGCCCTCCGCCTCCGCCCTCCGCCCTCCGCCTCCGCCCTCCGCCCCGTCCGCCCTCCGCCCTCCTCCCTCCTCCCTCCTCCCTCCTCCTTCCTCCCTCCTCCCGCCTCCCTCGCCCTTCCTCCCTCCTGAACTTCCTCCCTCCTACCGTCCTCCCTCCTCCCATCCTCCTCCTCCCTCCTCACATCCTCCTCCCGCTCCGTCCCTCCTCCCTCCTCCCCTCCTCCCTCCCATCCCATCCTCCCTCCTCGCCGCCTCTCCTCCTCCCTCCTCCCGCTCCCTCCTCCCTCCGCCCTCCTCCCTCCTCCCCTCCCTCCTCCCTCCTCCGTCCGCCATCCTCCCTTCCTCCCTCCGCCCTCCTCTTCCTCCTCCTCTCCTCCGTCCTCTCCCGCCTCCTCCTCCTCCTCCTCCTCCTGCCTCCCTCCTCCTCCTCCTCCTCCTCCTCCTCCTCCTCCTCCTCCTCCTCCTCCTCTGCTCCTTCCTCCTCCTCCTCCTCCTTCACCCTCCTCCTCCTCCTCCTCCTCTCCTCCTCCTCCTCCTCCCCCTCCCCCTCTCCCCTCCCCCTCCCCTCCGCCTCCGCCTCCCCTCCTCCTCCTCCTCCTCCTCCTCCTCCTCCTCCTCCTCCTCAGCTCTGTCCCCAAGCGTTGCGTTTGAAGTGTCGCACAGAAAGCACTGTAGAGTTAGCCCCCGCGCGTGCCCGTATGTAATGTTTTGGCTCAGTTTTCCGAGTCCTCATGAGAGCAGCCGACGCTCAAAATCGCGATACTCGGGTCGGAAACATCTTTCTTATGATTTGCCTTTGCTTCAGCATGGAGTGATTGTGCACATTGAACACGTTTGCAGTTGTCTTCGTGCCTGCTGCTCCGGATTCGTCGACGGGGTAGGCACGTATCCTTCCATATCTTCGCACCAAGCGCATTTGTTCGCTTGTCCAGAATATTCAGTTCTGTCGTTGCGGTCGATTTCATGCCAGTCACAAACACTACCAGGAGTGGAAATGATCTCGTCAGGCAGTTTGCTTGCGATATGCGGAGGGATGCTCATGGTGCTCCTCTCGATGTTGCTGATTCGGTGGCAAGACTCTGGTTCAGCATTGTTGTGTCTGTTTTGGCTGGCCGCACGCGCTCATCCGCACAGGAAGTCTTGGCTTTATTTCGCAACCTCTTGTCTCAAGTGGAGTCTTGGATGTTTCCGGCTTGTCAACGTCGGCGACACCATGCGGCCGTCGAACGACTCTGGGCATCTTTGCAGTGTTGTTGTACGGCTCTATGGCTTAAGCACGCCCGTCGATGTGCGCAGGCCCGCCTCGTTGGATGCTTACTCCGACCAGTGTTTCGTGATCTCTTCTGGGACCCCAGTGCTTTAGACAAACATGGGCTCTTGCATGCAGCAGCGTCGCTATTCATGAGGTTCCAGTGGCAAGCCATCCATGATCGAGTTGAGGACCAGGCCTGTCTTTATGCTTGGGTTGGGCACGGCTTCTGCTACTTGGGGGCTGCCAGACTTGCACGCGCTTCATCGCCGAAGCCAGGGCCTCCGTTGAGGTGGCTCGAGCACGCAGTACTGCGGCGAGACCCGGCGATGAAGGATGCTTCTGCTTGGCGGTATCGCATGGCGAGACGGACACTTCCCGATCGGTTGACCTTCTGCGCGGTACGATTAGGCAATACGGCGAGCATATTCCTAGCGGAGGCGATGGCCATAGGGGCTCTGCATGGGAATCTTGTGAACAGCACTCGCCGCTCCCAATGGCAAAGACATATTTGCGTGCATGGGCCTCGGAGGTCACGACCACCGCCTGATCGTCGCTCACGTCTACGAGTTCCCGGCGGACTGTTTGACGATAGAGGACTACCTTTCGCTTCTCAGCGACAGGAGCAGGATGTGCAGCCGCAGCGGGTTTTCCCGCGTACCGTATCAGATATCGATCACCACCGCAGTGCGTGGTGGCTGGAGCGACCGTATGGCCAAGTATACTCCTTCATGGCACGTTCAACTCCAGACAAAGGCCCAGTTGATTTGCACTCGCCCTCTATGTGGCCACTTGTAATGTTATGGTTGGTGAAGCGCAATGCATATGTCAACTGGCAGCTCCTCGCGGAAAGTGGGGCATGTCTCTGCACGATTTGCTCATGCACTTGATCGCTTTGTCTACTTTGGTCGTCAGCCCTTACAGGAAGAGTACTTTTCACGCGAATGTTAGCCGTGCGCTAGCTTGTCTGGGGCTACCTCCAGTGAGTGGCACTGTCGTTCAAGTGCCGTTCCCATGCTTGGCATTTCCTGTCAGGCAGATGGTAAAGTCTAGCATCGACATGCTCCAGCTCCCAGGATCAGTGAAAAGGTGGCTGTGGAAATCGACTCGCTTCATCCCTGCCCCACGCGCCACCTTCCAGAGAGAAGTCAAGGCGTCAAAGCTTGCTCGTGATACGACCATGCTACGGTTTGCTGCTCAGGGCTTTGGCATGCGGAAGATCTTTCGCCGATGGGACGTGCAGCGGCGCGCAGAGCCACCAGAGATGGTGGATGCTGCATGCAGCGTGGTGCACTCATGGCTGCGGCGATGGACTGGCAGACGCCTGCCTCACGAGTTAGCTCAGAGCCCGTGCTTGCACCATGCCATCTTTCAACAGTGGACAAAATGGTTGCCATCGTTGCTGTCTTACTTCATGTATACCAGCCAGTTCTCTTGCACCGATGGTTACGTCACTTTGCCGGATGATAAAGATAAGCATGCATGTTGGATAGTGCCTTACATAAGTTTTCAGGTGTTTTTGTCTTTATTTATCGTGAATAGTCGCCAATGGGAGTTTGAGGACAGAAGTCAGGAGGAAACGGAGACCGACATCCATTCCATCCTCCGGTCTGGCATTCCAGACCGGCTGCATAAAAGTATGAAGTTAGATCGAGTTGGGATTTGGTTACCCCGCATGTACGTGACAGTGAAGACAAAGTGTTTCGGTAATGGCTGCGGCGTTGGTCCAAAATCGTGCGCAAAACCAGGCCACAGTTGCTGCCGAAAGATTGTTTCCTTCGCGCGATGGCCGGCTAAGTATGTGTGGCGCCGCATAGGGAGAGCAATCGACACGGTTGTCAAGAGACACGCTCGCGGAGCAGAGGTTTGGAGTCTGAAGGCTGCTGTGCCAGAGCTCTGCCGTCGAGTGGAGGCCTTGCAACCCATGGAAGGGCAATCTACGTGTTTTTGTGCATCGTGTGGCGACCCGAAGCGTTTCCTGAATGGCTTGGTTGCCGATGCTGGCCAGATGTTCGAATCGATCAACGGCTCGGACGTGGCGGACGCAGCGCGAGAAGTGTTTGATCTAGCCATGGCCCAGACCGGCGAAGACACCGTGACAGTTCTGACGACGAGCCAGCGGCGAGCCTACATGGGGGGATCCACGTCTTACAGCACGCCGCGGGCAACGACCTTTTCCTTCACTGAGTTGCGAGCCTGCTTGAACACGTTCGTCAAAATCGTTTGGACCGCGGTCGGGGATACTGTAGCACGCATGGCAGGAGTTCCAATTGGAGGCTTCTTGAGCAAGACGGCGACTTCAGTCGTCCTGAACTGGGCTGAGCACCTATGGCACGACCGTTTTAGCGCGGAGGAAGGCTTTCAGCAGCCCTGGACATCATGCGTGGCATCGCTCAGGTACGTGGACGACGTGCTGATGATATCCCATGTTTTCTGTCACACTTGTCTGGCAGCGTATTTGACGAGAATTTACCCCATCACATTCGATATCTCTTGTACTGGGCGCGTGTTGTCTTGGCTGGATATCACGTTCGATCTTGACACGGGCCGGCATGACTTCCTCTACAAGCAAGCTTCGACCCCGCCCGCATGGTCGCTACAACAGCACGATTTGCGATCGTACATCCTGTCCAAAGCTGCTCGGGTGAAAGAGCTGGACCTCACCCGGAGGCAGTCTGCTCGGCATCTGGCGCGAACGCTCATCGACCTGAAGGGCTGCGGTTGGCAACCAAAAGACTTTCGGTTTGTACTGCATACAACGAAGGGGGAACCTGCGTCTGCCACGCTGGAGATCCTCTGCGCATTGTTAGCCAGTGCAGCCTCGCGTGATCACAGATTGGGAGGGCTATTGTTGCAGATGGTTGCACAGTGAGACCCACCCGTGACAGTTGTAATTATGCAGGCAGGTAGGTAGCCGACGCAACATGGAAG
>CAUYUJ010015639.1:224458-251958 GCA_963575745.1 Prorocentrum cordatum
GGGTCATAAGGGAAACGAGTGCTGGACCCCGGGGCCATCCCCCAGGGCCAGCTCGTCATCCTCAGTCGTTCTCTGCCAGTCCCGGGGCCCGTGGAAAGCCCCGAGAGCCCTCAGGACTGGTTTCACTCGGTCGGTCTTGGGGGGGGGGATTACAACTAGAGTTTGCGCCGAACGCAAAAAGCGGGGGACGAGGGAGAACGACGAGCGGGCGACACGAAGAGGAGCCACAGGAAGAGAAGAGAGAAAGGAGGGGAGGAGGAGCCAGGAGGGGCAGCACAGCACGACGAGGAAAGTAGGGGGGGAGAGGCGACGAAAGGGCACCCCCGAAGCCCAGAAGGCCCCCACAGCGCCCCAAGAGCAAGATCCTTCTCCTTCGGGGCGGCGCTGGCCCTACCCGCCGCCCCGCGCGTCCCCGCGCGGGGCGTCGGCCCCGCGCGGGGCGCCGGCCCCGCGCGGGGCGCCGGCTGCCCGAGCGGCGCCTCTCTCGGGGGCGTAGGGGCGGCGGCGGGCAGGGGCCGATGCGCGGGGGGGGGCAGCAATTCCAGAGACGCTCGCGCCGTAACTAAACAACACCTTAAAAACATCGACATATATATATATATATATATATATATATACTAGAACCATCGCGCGCGCTTCGCGTGCGCTCAGGTTCTAGCAGGCCCCAGGCCTTGACGAATTCACTGCTCCACTGAAGTAGTGGACCACAGTCCACGCATGCCAATCTGCATTCCGAAAGGCCTTCGAGAAAAATGGTTGTGCAGGGGGGCGGAGGCCGTATGAATCGGGCTGCCAGAAGGCCTTCTGGGAGCATGAGTTTGGGGCGTCTTGGGGAGCCTGTTGGTGCGTGCCGTCGTCGTCGTCGTCGTCGTCGTCGTCGTCGTCGTCGTCGTCGTCGTCGTCGTCGTCGTCGTCGTCGTCGTCGTCGTCGTCGTCGTCGTCGTCGTCGTCGTCGTCGTCGTAATGTCGTCGTCGCCTATTTGGGCCCGCCGTCGTCGTCGTCGTTGTCGTCTTCGTCGTTTCGTCGTCGTCGTCGTCGTCGTCGATTCAAGAGGGCACTTGGGGCAACTTTGCGCGAAACGATCTGCGGAGGGCCGCGAGAAGACGATCAGTCATGCTCCCAATCAACTTTCCAAACAGCTCTCCTGTAGCATGATGGTACTTCGAAACCTCCGGAGACTCGCGGGCCCATGATGAACCATGTCCCCGGAAGGCGTTCTGGGGACATGGTTTGTTGGGGTGTGTTGGGGGGTCTCTTGGGCGTTCCCTGGGGGCCCCTGGGGGGCCTCCGGGAACTCTCGGGCCCATGATGAACCATGTCCCCGGAAGGTTTTCTGGGGACATGATTTCTTGGGGAGTGTTGGGGGGCCTCTTGGGCGTTCCCTGGGAGCCCCTTGGGGGTCTCTTGGGCTTCCTGGGGGCTTTTTGGGCGCCTCACGGGGCTTCGTGGGCGCCTCTTGGTGGCCTCCAGGGGCCTACTGGCGGCCTCGAGGGCCAGAGACCTCGAAATATCGGCTGGCGGTCCCCCAGGGGTGCCAGCGGGTCCCACGGAGTCTGAGTAGTGGTCGTAGTGGTCCCACCTGTGGACGGGGGGACCAGGAGGGGGGTGGCCAGCCCAGGTCCTGGCCCTGGCCCTGGCCCTGGCCCTGGCCCCGACCCCGGCCCCAGCGTTGGCCGTGGCCCCTGGGTCCTGGGAGGGGACCCCAAAGTCCTGGGGGAGGTCCCGCCTTCAGGGTCGGCGGCACCGGCCGTAAGGCCTTCACAATCGCCATTTTTGGAAGGCTGGTGTAGGGCGCCGTGAGGCCCCTCAAGAGCGATGCCAAGACGCTGTCATAAACTATGTTCGAAACTATGACATCGTATCTTCGTCGTCGTGAGCATATCCCTTGCGAAATCGTCATTATCGGGAGTCCTCTAGGCGCTCTTGAACCCAGCCTGGGGTCCTTTTGGGCTCATTGTTTCTTCGTCCTCGAACGTTTCAGAAACGATACAACCGAACGAAATTCAAAATATACATCAACGTTGGTATGCCGTGCTGGTGTTCAGTTTAAACATGAGCGAGAGTTTTAACATGAGTGGTATGACGTGCTGGGGATGTCTCGAGCGCGAGCGTCGCTTTAACATGAGAGGGAGTTAATCAGATCTGTCGACACCATCGGTGTGAGGGGGACCAACGGTCATTCATTGTCTCTAGGCGCGTGGCTGAAGCTGGGTTCCGCGGTGAAGAACTGTTGCGTTGCTGCGTTGTTGTTGTTGTTGCCTTGAGGTCGCCGCCCTCGCCCGCGACCCGCCCGCGACCCACCCCGCGACCCGCCCCGCGACGCACCCCGAGACTTATCCGCCACCCACCCGCGACCCACCCACATTGCCTTAACGAAAATTCGGCGCCTGCGGCGGGCTCGTTGCGCAATGTGAAAGCAAATCAGCGCCTGCGGCGGGCTTCTTCAGAGCCTCGAAGAAGGTTGTCGACGACCCCGCCGCCCCCTCACTCTTATCCGCGACTGCGGGGTGCGAATTACGTATGGTTTCGAGGATGTCTCATGCGAAACGCCCATTTCTATAATCAACAAAGTGAACGTACCCAACCTTGGAGGATGTCTCGAGCGAAACGCTTATGTGTGTACGTAAAAGACAATGTTGCGAACAGCTCATTTTGAGGAGGATGTCTCAGGCGAAATGCTTGGAAAAAACATGCGTCGCGACTTTACCACGTGAAAGCCAAAACGGTATGTATGTTAACATATGGTTCAGCTCTGTTATAGCTTTTCATTCCACAAAGACGCTTCCCGTCACTAGATCTGCCATATCTATATATATATATATATATATATATATATATGTGTGTGTGCAAGTATGAAAGGTCAACGCCGGAGGCGCTTCCCATCATTCTGATGGGCCGAACCCACAATCTTCCTTGAATTCACGGGCGCGGCTGGCTGAAGCAAGGAAGACAGTCCAAGCTCCAACGCAATGAGCTACAACGTCCTGGCCGCTACTGTCACTTCTTTCCTCCCTCTTCCACCTGCTGCCCCCACGCCGATCCAGCCAAGGCCTGCAAGGCCTGCACTTGCAACGAAACCTACTTCCTTCTTCGCCCATGCCAAACCTCACACCTCCATCCGAAGTACTGTCTCATTCTACCTCCCTGACCTCTTCCTGCCCCCTGCATCCCTCCTCCCTCTGCCCTCCTCTCTTCGTCTCCCCTCCCCTGGCCGATCCCCTCCCCGACCCATCTCCCCCTCAGAACCCTCTAAAACCTCAACAAAGAACCCCTACAACCATTTTAAAATCTCCACCAAGAATCCCCTAATAAAAACACTTACACCGTCTAAAGTATCCACCAAGAACCCTCTACAACCATCTGAAACCCCACATTTCTCCCTCCTCCCGACTTCCACTGCTCCCCGCCCGCCCGCGCTACCTCCTGCACAAGCAGTGGCATGTAGCCCTGGTGGCACCGACACTGGCGGTGGCAGCCGACGGGGCCATGTGGGCCTGCGCTTGGCCGTGTGGTGGCGTGATGTAAGGGGGGATGACAAGATCGGCGACTCCGAAAAGTGTAGTTTGCAAAGGTTGTAGGCTGCAACCCGCGACCCAGTACCTGGGGGGGGGGGGCCGGCAAGGACCTCGACAGAGTTCTCCGCCGCACCACGACGAGGGTTCATCAAGCCTTTGGCGCAACGCAATGCCCCCCAAGCCCCAACGGCGTAGATCGCAAACCACACTACGGCGTAACCACACCCGTCGCAGTCGCCGACAGGAGGAGGGAGGACCCAGGGGGGACCCTCTCTCTCTCACACACACACTTTTTGTTGCGTCGGCGGCTGGGCAGAGGTTGACTGCTCCGGCGGAATGACACACACACACACACATACCTCCGATGCCCTCGCGCTCGCGAGGTCTCTCCCATACCACGACCGTCGCAGGGGAACTTAATCACTCGACGCGGGCGGCGTCGAGGCTGAACGAGAAAGACGAACAGAAGGAGAATATGTCGCTCCCCCCACCCCACGACCAAAACAAGTGCCTGAGCCGTGGGACCACTACCTACTTCTGGCAAAGAGCTGGATCTGCGCTGTTGGGTCTGGCCGTGTGGTTGACGACTGGGCGCCGCTCAGCCCAGGAGGTCCTGCGCACGGCGGCTCGTGGCCACCCACAGCGACTCGCCCATCGGGTCCCGCCCGTGGGGCCCCGCGCGCGGTGGGCTGGCCGATGGCCGCCTGCAAGTGAGGTCCCGCCCGTCCACAAGGGGGTCCCGCCTGTGGGGATGGCGCCGGTGGTCGCCCACAATGGTCCCGCACATGGGCCCCGCGCTCAGAGCTGGTCGCAGCACACTTGTCCCCACACACTCCCACCCAAAGGGTCCCTCTCGCTCGCAGGGCTGGCCCAAGGGGCTTCGCCCACATGGTCTTGCCTCTGTCTGAGATCACCTTTGGAAACTTGCAGGCGGCCAAGACGGCAGGTTCCCAGGACGGCCCCAAAATGGATTCGTCTCGTTTCTGTTCATCCCTGGACCCCAGAGCTCTTGACCTCTTCCCCCATGGCCAAACTCTGCATCCCAAATCGCTTTCCGATGGCCCACAGGTCCCGAAATCAGCCCCCTGGAGCCGAAACTGAAGAGAAGCGCCAGGAATGAACAAGTCCAACTGCTGGAGAAGGGAAGAACGCTGCCACATGATCTCTACACATGGCGGCTACCACCACAGTAAAAATCATAAGTTCGACAAAGAAACGGGAGACGCCACACGAGCCAGCCTGCAATAGGTAACCTCGTGTGGTGAACCGTGGCATGAGGAAGAGAAGCAGCCACCTGCCGGAGGACCCGGTCGGCTGACCGCCAGCCGTCCAGGGCTGGGGGTCAGCAGTGCCAGCCCCGGACCTGTCCTGAGGGGCGTGCCAGCCAGGCGTCCGAGGGCACCCAGCCGCGGCCGCAAGAACGGAGCCCCAGGAAGCACAAGCAGTGCTGATCACCAGCACAAGCACCCCACGCCTCTCTGCTCCGCCCCTCGGCGGGTGGCGCACCAAACCCGCCTCCGCCACAGCCAAGGGGAGAGCTGCCAAAACTCCCTCACTGGCTTGGGCGGGGGGGGCGCACGCAAGGCTGAGCAGTGCAACAGGAGAAGGAGGAGGAGGAGGAGGAGAAGAAGAAGAAGAAGAAGAAGGAGCGCTGGCTGCCGCTCATGAGCACCAGTCCCTGGTCGCGGCCGCAGCCAACAAGACCGTTCAAAAGCCTCCATCCTGGAGCAGTCCCCTCTGCTGACCCCTGGCCCTCGGCCCAGTCTCGGAGCTGTGCGGAGGTCCCCGCGCTGGACCCATCGACCCTCGATGATCCCTGCCAAGACGACGGCGAAAGAAGACAGGAGGGGGACGAGGCGGGGACATCGGGAACCTGCGTGAGACCGCGAGCCTGGAAGATGCACCGCGGGGCCGCGGCTCCAAGAGGGCCCCCCCTGCTCTGCGAGGGGCTCCCGCCGCTCTTCCTCGGAAGGCCGCCCCCCCTCGATGCGCCCCCTTCTGGTGCGCGGCTCCTTAGGGGGGACGCGGAGGTACCGATGCCGCTGCTCCGCGGACCTCTCCGGGGGCGCAGCCCGCCGTGGCCACGAGGGACGGGCTGCCCGACGAGACCCGACGAGCCCCCCCGACGAGCCCCCGACGAGCCCCCCGACGAGCCCCCGACGAGCCCCCCGGCCCGGCCCTCTGGCCCTCGGCCGCTGGACCGTGCCGGCCGGCACTCGCCCCCGACCCGGCCTGGCAGGGGGCCGACCGTCGGAGCACTTCGGCGGGCCGCGCGGCGGCGCCATCCTCTGCCGGCAGCGGCGGGGGGGGGGGGGGGGCAGCCGCCCTCCCCTGCCCTCCCTGAGGGGGGCCAACTGGGAGGTTTCGCCACCTCCTCCTCTCCTCCTCCTCCTCCTCTCCTCCTCCTCCTCCTCCTCCTCCTCCTCCTCCTCCCTCCTCCTCCTCCTCCTCCTCCTCCTCCTCCTCCTCCTCCTCCTCCTCCTCGGGCTTCAACAAGAACAAGAGTTCAACAAGTGCGAACAGGAGATCACGGCTCTCCAGGCTCAGCTTACTGTCACGAGGAATGCAGCAGCAGCAGAGATTTCAGTACAGCAAGGAGTTGTTTCCTTTGTCCAGTCTCACCTCCCCACTCTCCCTGGGTATCAGCCTACACAGGTCCTTCAGGATGCTATGGGGGTTATGGTACAAGGGCTGGAGGAGGCCAGGCAGTTGCAGCAGAACGCAGCAACAGCCGCAGCAGCCCCAGCAGCACGGCCAGGAGGAGGAGCAGGCGGAGGAGGAGCCCCAGGAGGAGGAGCGGCAGAGACGGCAGCAGGGGCGGACGGAGCACAGCGGAGAGCGCCTCCCGCCGCGCCCGCCGCGCCCGCCGCCCCCGCGGCGCCCCGCGCCGGCGTACCTCCGCCCGCCGAGCCTCCACCCGAGGGGGCAAACGCGGCAGGGAGGGCGGAGGGGCAGGGAGCGCCAGAGGAAGGCCGAGGAACAGCAGGAGGACAGCAGCCGCAGCAGCAGCAGAAGCCTCAGCCTCCCCTCCAACCTCAGCAGCCTCCGCCCCAGCAGTCAGCAGCAGCGGCAGCCCCAGCAGTGGCAGCAGTCAACGGCGGTAACGGTGACGGACTTAATGACCCTATTCCAGATTCCCCAGCTGAGATGGCTGAGCTCATGGATCAGGCCGATGCCACTAAGAAGCGGAGCCTGGCAGCTCACCTTGAAAAGCTGGTCCAAAGCATGGAGGGCAAGTCCGATGCTGACGAGGCCATCCTCAAGAGACTTCGAGTGCATCGTGATGCACTTCAGTCGGCTGGCCCGCCAGGTGGGTAATACCAGCCTCAAGGTTGTGACCATAAACGGCAGCTGCTGGAGGGCAGTAAAAGATTTTGTCACCTCTCCTTTTGCAGGACCCGTCGGCATCGTGCTAGCGCAAGAAGTACGCCTCTGGCAACCAGAGGCAATAACATCGGCTACTACATGGGCCAGCTCTCAGGGCTGGCATGCTATCGTCACGCCAGCTCGCTTGACAGACCAAGAGCGCCCCTCGGGGGGCACCGTGATCTTGATTCGAGCAGGTCTTGACTTAGGTGTTCGTTCTATCACACTACCTCATCTTGAAAGTCCCCATCGCCCGACAGCAGTTGCTGTGGAGGCACCTGGATTAGGCCAGCTGGCAGTTGTTTCGATCTATCTCTATGACTCGGAGGGGATGTCTCAGAGAAATACCCAGTTGCTAGCAGCAGCGGGAGAGATCCAGCAGCAGTGCCAGATGCCGATGATGATGATGGGAGGTGGCTTTAACCTTACTCCGACCACCTTGTTGCAGTCAGACTTTGTGGTGAGAGCGACAGTTCGGATTCATAGTACTGCTAAGCCCACGCATGTTGCCAAGACGAGCAGGTCGATCTTGGATTATTTTCTCGTGGCAGAAGCCTTGGATGACAGAGTGGTAGAGACCAGCATCCTCGAATACACCCTGACCCCGCACAGAGTAGTGCAGTTGGAACTGAAAAGTGGGCAGTATGTTATTCCAGTATTGCAGCAGCCTCAGCAGCTCCCCCGCAGCTTCCCCTTCGGCCCTCTCCTGCAGCAGCTTCCTTGGACGGCAGCGACGGCGGCGATGAGGAAGGCGGAGGAGATTTTTTGTTTTCACAGAGGAAGGCGAGGTGGTCAAGCACAGCAGGGCAACCAAGCAAGCAGCCCTGGATGCAGGGTACCAGGCCCTGGTCCAGGACATGGAGCAGGCAATTGCTAGGAGCACGGATACGCAACTTCGTCAACCGTCTCTTCGCGGCAAACCTCCTACGGTGAAATGGGTCCCCGCCACGGCCTTCCAGAAGAAGCACCAGAAGTCTTGGGTGTGGGGCTCCCTGGCGAAACCTCTGATCTGGCTCAGGGGCAAAGCGCGGGAAACTAGGGCCTTCTTCGCGGGCAAGTGCAACGAGATTCGGAACCAAGATCCGTATCACCAGGTCACGCCGCAACGAACATGTCACGAATTTCGGTGTCAAGAAAGTGTGACCAGCATTTCCAGATATGACGTCAACTGGGCCTTAGAAGAGGTTCAGTCCCCGCCCCAGCAGTTCAGCAACTCTGGGTCACTCCAGCAGGCCCTGGATACGTTTAGGAACCTCCTGCTGGCCATCGGTCTGGACAGCCAGGCCGGGTGCCTCAACGCCGAGTTGGTCGATCGCATGTTCGTTGATTTGTTAGATGAGCTGGAGAGTAGCATCAGCCAGGAGGAGAGGCAGAGCGCCAGCGACAGCAACAAGCAGTGGAGGGACTGGGTGGCCGAGGCCATGCAAGGAGGAGCGGGTAAAGCACACACCTACTCTCGCAGTTCCCCCCCCCCCCCCTGGCAGCCGCAGGCAGTTAGGCATGGAGGCAGGTGGTCAGGCAGGCCCAGTCACCTGCTGCAGGCTGAGGCAGGTAGGTTGCAGGAGCTGCGGCAGTCCTTATCTCACGAAGGCCCACTGTTTCAGGGAGCCCCAGATGAAGAGCCGCCGTCACCACTACAGCCTCAGCAGATCCTTGCAGCTGCCAAAACCTTCCCCAAGACCACAGGGATGACTTGGGACGGTTTTCACCCAGTGCACTTCAAAATGATTGGCCAAGTTGGGCTGGAGCTAATGGCTACCCTGTTGAAACTCGTGGAGGCCCTGGGGACCTTTCCCACTCCGCTGCGCGCTGTTCTGACGGTGATCATTCCGAAGCACAAGAAGACAGGCAGCCAGCCCCAGTACAGAGGTATAGGCATGCTCCCCAGCCCTTACAGGTTATGGGCACGCGCTAGGCAGCACGTGGCCAAGTCTTGGGAACAGAACCACAAGAGAGGGTTTTTGTGCCACCAATCGGGCAGGTCCATGTGTGAACTAGTCTATGTGCAGGCCTTAAGTGCAGAAAGAGGACAGTCCGTCAACCCCGTTATGCACGCGGGCACGATCATGTTGGATTTAAGCACCTTTTACGAGCATGTGGACAGAGAGGACCTGTACCAGAAAGCGCTCCACAACAAGTTCAGCACCCACATTCTATCGGTCATTCTTAATCAGCATAAGTCTAGAAGGTTAGTGTCGTTCTCAGTCTATGGTCACCGACGTGGGCTACACCACCAGGGGCATCCCAGCAGGCGACAGCTTCGCCACTTACCTCGTTCAAATTTATTGAACCAACGAACTAGACGCCTGGCAGTCTCAGCACAGTATGGTGCAGCTGAGCGTCTTCATCGATGATTTCCTCCAGCAAGTTCAAAGCAGTTCTATGCTGACGGTGCTGACAAACCTGACAGATGCAGCCCATGACATGCGACAGGTGATCGAGTTAGACCTACAGTGCTCTGTGGCCGATCACAAATCAGTAGTCCTTGCTTTTTCCGGGAAGTTGCAGTTGCAGATAGTCAAGGCCCTGGGAACCAAAGGCGGACAGGCACTAGACTCGGCAGCCAACTTAGGCATCGACTACAGCGCTGGGCGCAGCATAATGTACAAGAAGTACAGGCCTACAGCAATAGGACGGCACGCACAGCTGCGCAAGCGCCTCTTCAAACTCAACAGCCTTCGAGAAGGAGGGGCTAACATCAGTAAGCTGTACTCAGATGGGTTGCAGCAGGCAGGATACTACGGGGCGGAGGTAGCAGGAGCGGATGACGGAGAAGTGAGGGCTATTCAAACCACGTTTCTAAAAGCATGCGGCCCAAGATGCACCACCAGGTCTCGCTCCCTCAGCCTCCTTCTCCTCAACGACCCCACCTGGAAGGTAGCATGTGGCCCATGCCTGACGTGGGCAAAAATTGTTTGGAGGGCAGCAACAACCAATGCAGGAGGCTGGACATTGCCTCAGCTGCGCGATTTGGTGGAGCCAATTTTAAAAGCACCCCCTAAGAGATGGACGGAGTCCCGGGGCCCTTTCGGAGCTTGTCTGTTGTCTCTCGGAAGAATTGGGTGGAAAGCGGCAAGCCCTTTTAAGCACCAAGATAAGGACGGCAGGACCTATATCCTCACCTCCGTGTCGCCCGCGCTCCACTCCGCAGCGCTACAGAGAGCCTGGAGGGACAGGCTGGTGGAGCAAGCGAGCCAGCGACTGGGATGGGTGGAGGATCAGGTCTGCGTCTCCGCTGCCCTTTCCATCCTCCACTCCCCCTCTCGCCCTCCGCGCGAGCGCTCCATCCTCCTCGCCTTCCTTTCCCAAATCATATGGACCAAGTATGGTCTCAGCGAGGCAGGCTACGAAGTAGATACGAAATGCCCATGCGGGCACCAGCATGATAGTATGCACCATCGGTTGTTTGAATGTGCGTGCTTTCAGCTGCGGACCGCAGCGAAGACTTAAGCTTTGAAGATATAGAGACTCTCAAGACTGCCGATTGGGCTCACTTGCAGGCCGGCCTAGGAGTTAAGGATACCTTCGACAACCAGGCTCCGCCAGGGCTTGGTCTGGAGGAAGCGACGCTGTGGGCGGTTGACCCTCATGCCACCCCAGCCCAAGCCCTGCAAGGTGAGCTGTACCTTGACGGCTCCTGTTTTTAAGACGGTCCCTAAAGTCACCATCGAGCTGGATGGGCCGCCGTAGCTCTCGACCCCATCTCGGGCGAAGCCCAAGCGGCCCTCGCGGGGCCAGTGGGACGCGAGCTTCCGCAAACGTCGCCTGCCGCCGAATATCTTGCGGCGCTCGCGGCTGTTAGATACGGCAGCAACATCACGTCTCTTGTTGCTGACTGCTCGGGCACGTGCAAGCTGCGCGACCCAACATTGTCCCATAGGAATTTCTACGCAGGGATTAAGCTGTTAATTAAAGGTAGTCCAGGCTGGCATCGAGACCTCAGCCTAAGTAAGGTCAAGGCGCACCAAGACTTAGACAGTCTGGAACGCCACACCGACGAATGGAGGAAGGCCGCAGGCAATGCCGAGGCGGACAAATGGGCGAAGTGGGCTGCCAACGAGCTGGCCAAACCCTCACCCGCCGAAGCGCAGATAAGTGAATACAAGTTTAAACTTTTGCAGCGGTTCCTCAGATATGCTTGCAAGGTCTTGCCAAAGTGGCCTCCTGTGGCCTCTTCGGCTGGAGGCAAAGCTCTGGCCAAACCAAGCAAGTCAAATTCCCCTCCTGTGGGGGCCGCCGCCGCCCCAGGCTCCAAGCCCGTGCCTCCTCCCCCCCGCCCCCCCGCTGCGTCTCGGGGTGCTGGGGGTCTCCTTGTGCACGATTGGGTCTGGAGTCCGGGAGGCTGGGTGTGCAAGCTTTGTAAAACCCGAGCCTTGACGGACCATAGTAAAGAATCGAGGCTCAGTGAAAAGTGCACTGGCAGTTCTCCTTTGAAGACTCTCGCTGCAGACAGCCACGGCCACAAGCTGGTGGTTGCAGATTTTGCAACAGGAAAGAACTTTATCATTGTCATTGTTTGTCAGATGTGCGGGGCTTATGCTGTGTCGAACCCACATAACTTGACCTCTCCGTGCCCTGCGCATTTTGCTGAGAGTCAGAACCGTGGAGCCCGATATGCATGGCAGCAGATCTGCAACGGCAGACACCCCAAGAAGTCGGGAGTGCAGCTGCATGGTGTTATCCCTCTTGGCCAGCTTATGCTCACTTTAGCTGAGGAGCAAGAGCGGGAGGCGGAGGTGGGGCAGGAGCAGGAGGGATGAGCTCTCCTGCCGCCCGCCCGCCGCGGCCGCCAAGAGCAGGCGCGCCGCTCCCGCGCCCCCCCCCCCCCCCTGCAAAGGGTAGTGGGGCAGCGTAGCAGAGGCACAGACACTGCTAAGGTTTTGGGTCGGGTCGGTTCGGCCAACCCTCAGCCTTCCGTCATTCCTACTGCGTGCTACTCCTCCTCCTCCTCCTCCTCCTCCTCCTCCTCCTCCTCCTCCTCCTCCTCCTCCTCCTCCTCCTCCTCCTCCTCAGGGTTGCCAGGGTTGTCACCAAAGAGGCATGTCGTGCAAGCGCAGCATGCCCCGAAAAAGTGAAGGATGCCGCTCTCTGTTGAAGCTGCTAGAGAGTGACAGATCGCACACTCGGGCGGGCACGGTCCTCCCCACCCGCCCTCTCGCAGCCCCCCCCCCCCCGCCACCCCACCCCACAAGGGCGAATATCTGCACGAGAGGGCAGGTGTTGAGCTCGGTTCAGTTCCTCTGCACCCTGGCTCGAGGGAGGCTGGACCTAAACAGCGAAGATACCCAACATCTACAGATAGATATTAAGGCTGAAGTTAAAGAGGACCCAAGTTTCGCTGTGAAGGGACATGCCTGGGATCAGTTCCGCCAGGCATCAAGGTTAAAGCACATCCTATGAGCATGTGCCTCCTCCTCCTCCCCTCGTCTCGCCCCCTATCGCCATCGGCGTCGTCGTTACTCCACCTCCAGCTCCCAGCAGGGAGAACGTGGTGGAGGGCGAATTGGGGGAGAGGGGGAGGGGGGAGATACAGAGGAGGATAAATGAAGGAGAAAGGGATTAAGTAGGGAGGCGCCTCACTGGGCCTATGAGGTAGCTGGCTTGCTCTCCACACTACGAGACCCAGCGCCGTTACGACAAAATGTCGAAATTGCATCCTCGAGCGTCCTACACCCCCCCGCAAAACTCCTCCCTCTCCAGGGCCCCTGGTGGGCAAATGGAAGGCGTGTGCGCGCGCTAGAGGACCCAGCGCCGTTACGACAATTTGCAGCAGAGGCCAAGGCATCAAAAGGATCGGATGCCTGCAAGCCCCTGCTCGAAACTGCTGCGCATCTTCTGTGCTATGTCCCCACCCTCCTCCAACCTCTGATATGTTTAGCCTGCTGGGTTCAGCAGCCTACACCTAGAAGGCAGATGAGGTCAGGGTGATGGATACGGAGGTGAAGGAGCGAGGGGAAGTGAGGGACCAATGGGACCCCTTTCAAAGCGGCCTAGTCGTTAGCCGCCAAAGCACCCCTCCTCCGAATCTGCTGCTTCGCTGCCTGGTTCGCTGTCTGCGCCTGTTGCGCAGGCTTCACACAATCTCCACCCACAAGGGAGGCACATAATAATGGGTGTGAACTTTGTGGCAAAGGGCTCGCGGCACGCCATGCACGGACGGGACGCTTTGCCTCTGGTCGTCCGTCGTAACAAGTGCCCTTCGGGGCACTGCCAATCGACCTGGCAGTACCTGCCGAAGCCCTTCCACTGGCGCCTCAGTGATGCCTCAGATGGGATGGACTGCTGCCGAGGCTTGGGTTCGCCATCCGCACGAGGTGCCAAAGACACGGAATGGCTAGCAGGCTCATGACGATCACGTAGATCAGCATGCGTACCAAGTTGGGCCACATATCCAGAGTGATCTGTGGTACTGAAAGTGTGGTGTGGCTCTGCTGGCTTGAATGCATGCCTTGCATCAATGGCCAACCACTTACTGAAAACGATATGGCGAGCCTTCCACCAGTCTTTGCTTGAGACACGAGCGGGTGACAAGAAGCAAAGCCCCTCGACCAACATCTCTTGCAAATCAGCTGGCCACGCCTCGGCGCTGGCAGCACTGCACTTCCCGTCGCCGTCCGTGTCCACAATCGTGTCAGAAGCTGGGTCTGGCGGCACTGTGTCGCCCGACTCCACGCTGCCGTCGTCGCTGCCGCCTTCGGGTGCGCCCAGCGCCTCATCGGGGGCGGTGGTCTGCGGCGGTGGCGCAGCGTGAGCGACGCCGAGACTCTCGAGGAGCGCGACGACCTGCGACTCGGGGAGGGCACACACGCCGGGAGGCCTGGCAGGCCAGAAGGGAAGGGCGTCGCGGCGCAGCTGGGCCGGCAGGTTCCGCAGGTTGCCCTCGTCGTCCGCGAACAGGTTCGGCTTGTCACCTGTGATGTACGTGGCTGGTCCTCTCGCACCCTCACAGGTCGGGTCCACGCCTCCGTAGAGGGACACGCCGACAGACGGGTCCACGCCTCCGTAGAGGGACTCGCCGTCAGAGGGTGCTGGCCGCTGCCCAAAAGCAGGCGACGGCGAGGGACCAGCAGTAGCACCAGTAGTGCCCAGGCGTGGCCCCTTCTGGGCCTGGGTCCACTCACGTCGCGGGGCGCCTGCATGCGGGCAGCGTGAGGCGTGCCACGCGCGGTTGCGTCGGAGCCGCCTGCTGCCTGACAGCATAATGCCGAGCACCAGTGAGCGTAACGCTGGCCGAGCGATCGCCTCGCGCCTTCTCACCTCGTCCTCCTGATGGGCCGAGGCAGCGCGCAATGTCTCCAGCTCGTCGCGCAGCGCGGCAATCTCGGCCTGCTGCTTCCGAATCAGATTGTCCGCTGAGGCCCGAGCGCCTGCCGAGCCTCGCAGCACCTGGCGCCCTCCAGTGGCGCCTCCCGCAGCCATCTGCGCGCGCGCGGCGCGAAGGGCCGTCCAGCTGGCTTGCGCCAAAGGCCGACCCTTGAACCAGCGCGCGCGGCATGAGCCAAAATGGCTACGGACCTCCTCCTCCTCCTCCTCCTCCTCCTCTTCCTCCTCCTCCTCCTCCTCCTCCTCGTCCTCCTCCTCCTCCTCGTCCTTCAGGAGGAGGAGCGCAAGGGCTACATGAAGCCCGATCGAGCCGGACCACGCCCGGGATCAAGCGGAAATCAGCGGGGTCACGCCAGAATGAGCGGGATGAAGCAGGCCCAAACCAGATGAGGCCAGTGTTCGACCAGGGATAAACCAACACCGATTCTGAACTGAACCTCCCGGGAGTTGCACCCTAATCCCACCAGCCCTCTGGGCGCGAGTGGTTGCGGGAGTTTCCTCATCCCTCTTCCCTCCTCCCCTTCGGGGACGGGTTTGCCCCTGCCCCCCTGGGCCCCTGGGTCTGGGAGGGAGCCGCGGGCCGTTGGAGCGTCCAAAATGGCCTCGGCGAGAAGGCCACGTCATGGATTGCATTATGGTCGTGGTTACATGTTGGCCTCCAAAGGGGGCGCAATTGGAACATCCCCCTTCTTTGATCGATCTCCTCGAAGATGGTCCCAATGTGGCCCCGGAGGCTGGCAAGGGTGCCCCAAGACGGCCCCAAGAGGTGCTTAGGAAATAGAACACGAGGTCGGCATCCCATTGAGTAAAGGAAGAAGGAAGGCAGTAAGGTGAGGGATGCAATGGACGACGGCAGGAGGGCAGGGCGGGAAGGGCGACGGCTCGGCGGAACGCTGGAATCATGGAAGCATACCTGGAAGAGTTTGACAGGAGAGAGCGACGGCTCGGCGGCGCACGCCAGGCCAGACCAAGCGAGGAGCACACCCAAGGCGGGGCCCAGAAGGCGGGGCCCAGTAGAGGCAGACCCCCTTAAGACCCCGACAGCGAAGGGGCGCAGGGCCGGGCGTTCGTGGTCGCGCAGCCGGTCAGCGCGAATCGAGCGGGCCCCTTGCGTTGCGGCCTGGTCCCAGCAGCGTCGAGGGCGGCGTCGGACCCCTCGTCGGAGCCGCGCCCCTCGCCGCTGACCCGGCCCCCTCGTTCGCCCCTGGCCTCGGCAGCACGCTACACGGCGCCCCAATCCACGCGCATCCCCTGCTGCACCGCCCACATCGTTGCGTCGTGACCCAGGTCGGCGAGGAATCTGTCGGCACCCCGGGAGCCCCTTCGGAACGGGCTTAGTGGAGAATTGAGGGCGCGCGGCAATCCCTGGAGAAGACCAGGCGCTGGCAGCAGGCGCGCCAGGCGCCCTCGCGATTGACTTCTGACTGGAGGCGATTGATCCTGGCTCGGCGCGGCGTTCCAACACGGGTGGCGGGGGGACAGCGGGGCTCGCTCGGGACCGCGCCGTTGATCCCAGAGCACGGGCACCCTGGCAGCTGCCGGTAGCCCATCGGTCTCACGCACTCGTTCAGGCGCTGCTGGTGGACAAGGGGAGGGCGCGAGAAGCCGCGCTTTCGGGTTGGACACAGCAGCCGCCCCACGCCGAACCTGCTTCCCTTGGCGCGATGAACCACTCCACGACGTAGCCGAGCATATACTGGTCGGACTTCCAAATCCTCCTCACCATTGGCGGGATGGCGTCAGCCCACCCAGATGGCCAGCCGCTCTCGACGAGATCTCGCAGGAGCAATTTGTTCTGCGAGTCCACATTGGAGGCATCGCAAACCGAGGGTTGCTGGTCACAGGAGGCACTGTCGAATTGATTCGTCTCGAATCCAAGCAGGCGGATGTGCCAGCTGGCGGAGATCAAGTCGAGGAGCGCGGGGCCCAGGACTTCCAGGTCGACCTGGTGACAGGGCAGCTCGGGACATGGGCGGGGGGGAAGCGCCGGGACCCGGTCGCGTTTTCTCCAGCTCGATCCACTGTCGGACCCAGTTTTCTCTGGCTCGATCCTGGCCCCTTGGCGGGGCGTTCATTCTCAGCCACGAAAACTTCGCGCGTCCCCCCTGCCGGCAACCCCGGGGACCTTGGGCTGAATGCTGGCCCTCCGGATGCGCTCGCGCCCGACGGGGCGCGCCTTGCCCGCTCGCCCGCTCGCTGGAGCGTCACCGCTGCACGGCAATGAGGGTCCGCGTGGCTGGCGGACTCGAGGACCATCTGACGTCGGACGATAAGCCGTCTCTGGTCGCGGCGCGGCAAGCTCGCACCTCAAAGGGGTTCGGCCACTTCTCGTTCAGCCCCCAGAGGGCCCTCGACAGGACCAGGACCGTGAAAAAACGCTCGGGATTACATACCTGCCCCGAGGCAGGGGTCGAGACATCAAGGGGCCCATGCTGCGAGAAATCAAGGTGCGGGGGCCAAGGGGAGGAAGGTGAGAGGCACCACCCCCTGAATCATAGATTCCCAGTGAACCATGAAGATCCAAATGCCCCGTGTATATATAGATATACATAAATACACAAAATCAGCAGATAGATAGTAGATGTGCACAAACATATATATGTATATATATACACACATACATATGTGTAAATATGCAATGTGTGTATGTGTGTATGCGGGCGAGCTTGTTTGTACGTATGTATGTAGGTATGTATGTATGTGCGCGCGCGTGCTTGCGTGCGAGCGCGCGCAAGCGCGCGTGCGCGCGCGCGCGTGCGCGTGCGCGGTTGTGACTGTGTTTGCGTGTGTGTTTGTGTTTGCGTTTGTGTATGTGCTTGTGTTTGTGTTTGTGCTTGTGCATGTGTTTGTGCTTGTGCTTGTGTGTGTGTTCGTGTGTGCGTTTGTGCTTGTGTTTGAGTTCGTGCTCGTCTTCGTGATTATGTTTGTGTTTGTGTCTGTATTTGTGTTTGCGTTTGTGGTTGTGTTTGTGTGTTGTGTATGTGATTGCTTTAGTGTTTCGTTTGGTGTTAGTGTTTGTGTTTGCGTCGGTGTTGGTGTCTGTGTCTGTGTTTGAGATTGTGTTTGTGTTTGCGCTTGCGTTTGTGAGCGTGCTTGCGTTTGTGAGCGTGTTTGTGTTTGCGTTTGTGTTTGGATTTTGTTATGTGTGTTCGTGTTTGCGATTGTGTTGTTGTGTGTGTTTGTATTTGTGCGTGTTGTTGTTTGCCTTTGAATCTGCATTTGCGCTTGTGTTTGTAATTGTGCGTTGCGGTCGTGCTTGTGTTTGTGTTTGGGTTCGCATTTGCCGTTGTGGGTTGCGTGCATGCATGCATGCACGTTTTCATGCGCATACGCACGCGCGCGTTGACGCGCGCGGTTGTGGTTGTGAGTGTGATTGTGTGCTTGTGTGTTTGGTTGCGTTTGTGTTTGGGCTTCAATTCGCGTTTGTGTTTGTGTGTGTTCGTTTGTGCCTGCGCTAGTGTTTGCGTTTGTTTGTGTGTAGTCGTGTTTGTGTTTGTGTTCACGCGTGTGTGTTTGTGATTGTGTGTGTTAGTCTTTATGTGTCTGCCTGTGTTCGCATTTGTGTTTCTACTTGCGTTTGCGTTTGTATGTGCGGTTGTGCTTGCGTTGATGTTGGTGTTTGTGTTCGTGTTTGTGCGTGTGTGTGTTTGCGTTTGTAATTGCATGTGTGGTTGCGCTTGCGTTTGCGTTCGTGTTTGTGTTTGTGTGTTTGTGGTTGTGTGTTGTGTTTGTGTGTTGTGTTTGTGTGTTGTGTTTGTGTGTTGTGTTTGTGTTTGTGGTTATGTTTGTGGTTGTGTTTGCGTTTGTGCGGTGTGCTTGTGTGTTGTGTGTGTTTGTGCTTGCAGTCGTGTTTGCGTTCGCGTTTGCGTTTGCGTTGCGTTTGTGTTTGTGTGTGTTTGTGTTTGTGTGTTGTGTTTGTTGTTTGAATTGGTGTTTGTGTTTGCGCTTGCGGTTGTGTTTGTTTGTGTTTGCGTTTGCGTTTGCGTGTGTCGGTGCGTCTGTTTGTGGATGCGTTTGTTCGCGTTGCGTGCGTGATTGTGCTTGCGTTTGCATTTGCGTTTGTGTTTGCGCTTTACGGGCGCAGCCCGTAATTTGTTTGTTGGGAAATAGACTGACTTTTCTTTGTTGGGAAATAAACTGACTGACTGTCTGACTGACTGACTGAACTGACAACTGAATCACCAAAGCCGTTAGATGGCAGTATTATTGAATCGCTTCGCTCATTCCGCCGGCCCGTATTGTTCCATCGCGGGGTCTTGGGGGGTCTTGGGGGCCTTTGGAAGCTTCGTGGGAGCTTCTTGGGAACTTTGGGAGGCCTCGTGGATGGCTCTGGGTGGGCCCTCTTGGTGGTCTCTTGGGGGGGTCTGCCTGGCCTCTTGGGGGCCTCCTGGGAGCTTCCTGGGGGTCTCTTGGGGGCCTCTTGGGGCTTTCTTGCGGCCTGTTGGGGGCCTCTTGGGGCTCTCTTGGGGGCTTCGTGGGGCTACTTGGGGGCTTGTAGGGGCATTTCGGGGGCGTGTTTGGGCGGGAGGCTCAAAATTTCCGTTCAGGTTGCCCCTGTGGACCTCAATCATGGGGCCGTCTTGGGGCCTCTTGGACCGTCTTGAGGGTTTCTTGGGCCTTCTTGGAGCGCTGTTGGGCCGTCTTTGAGCGGTCTTGAGGGTCTCTCGGGCCGTCTTGGGGTGATCTTGGGGGCCTCTTGGACCGCCTTGAAAGGTGTGAAAGACGAAGAGGCGGATATGTTAAAAATGCACGTTTTCCTAAGGGAATGGGACGATTTTTGCTTGTGGGAGCCCTCTTGGGGCGCCGCTTAGGGACCTCTTGGGGCGTCTTGAAGGCCTGTTGGGCCGTCTTGAGGCCATCGCAGGCGTTTGGGAGTGATATTTCGGCGTCTCCCGGCTCTCTTGGACCGTCTGGAGGGCTTCTCGGGCCCCTCTTGGACCGATTTGGAGCCCTCCTGGGCTCCGAAAAAGAGTTCTTGAGGGTTTCTTGGGCCTTCTTGGAGCGCTCTTGGGCCGTCTTTGAGCGGTCTAGAGGGTCTCTCGGGCCGTCTTGGGGTGAGGCTCTTGGACCGCCTTGAAAGGTGTGAAAGACGAAGAGGCGGATATGTTAAAACCTCTTAGGGACCTCTTGGGGCGTCTTGAAGGCCTGTTGGGCCGTCTTGAGGCCATCGTAGGCGTTTGGGAGTGATATTTCGGCGTCTCCCGGCTCTCTTGGACCGTCTGGAGGGCTTCTCGGGCCCCTCTTGGACCGATTTGGAGCCCTCCTGGGCTCCGAAAAAGAGTTCTTGAGGGTTTCTTGGGCCTTCTTGGAGCGCTCTTGGGCCGTCTTTGAGCGGTCTAGAGGGTCTCTCGGGCCGTCTTGGGGTGATCTTGGGGGCCTCTTGGACCGCCTTGAAAGATGTGAAAGACGAAGAGGCGGATATGTTAAAAATGCACGTTTTCCTAGGGAATGGGACGATTTTTGCTTGTGGGAGCCCTCTTGGGGCGCCGCTTAGGGACCTCTTGGGGCGTCTTGAAGGCCTGTTGGGCCGTCTTGAGGCCATCGCAGGCGTTTGGGAGTGATATTTCGGCGTCTCCCGGCACTCTTGGACCGTCTGGAGGGCTTGCCGGGACCTTGCCGGGACCTTGCCGGGACCGTGCCGGGACCTTGCCGGGACCTTGCCGGGACCTTGCCAGGACCTTGCCGGGACCTTGCCGGGACCTTGCCGGGACCTTGCCAGGACCTTGCCGGGACCTTGCCGGGACCTTGCCGGGGTACTTTTCGTCTGGGGACCCCCAGGGCCCGCCCCGCGCGCGCGAACTAATTGTTGAGCAGTTACCGGAGATCTTAGCACGCCTCTGGCCCGTTGGGCCGGCGAATTTCCGGGGGTTCGGAATATCTAACTGGCAGTTTAAAGGCCAGGGGTTGAGGATACTCAACCGGCAGTTATTAGCCAGGAGGTGAGGACATTTCGCTGGGAGTTTCGGGCGAGGGGCGCGAGGATATTTCGCCGGCAGTTTGAAGTGCAGGGGGCGAGGATAGCTAGCCGGCGGTTTGAGGGCACGGGCGGTGAGGATATTGCGCTGTCAGAGTATTTCCGGGGGTCGAAGATGTCTCGCTGGCACTTTTACGCCACGGGGCGAGGATGTTCTGCTGGCAGTTCGAGGCCAAGGACGGCGAGGATACTTCGCTGGCGGTTTCCAGCCAGGGGCGCGAGGACATTGCGCCGACAGCGCAAGTCCACGGGGTGCAAATATTTAGCTGGCAGTTTGAGGCCAGGGGCGGTGAGGATACTTCGCTGGCAATTTCAAGCCAGGGGTGTGAGGATGTTTCGCCGGCAGTTTAAAGGCCAGGGGGGTGAGGATATGTCGGCGGCAGTTTTAAGCCATGGGGCGAGGATGTTTCGCTGGCGGTTTCAAGCGAGGGGCGCGAGGACATGGACGCCAGCATGCTGCAGAAGTTCCTGGAAACCCTCTGGAAAGACGGGCGGCCCTCACCAAATGGCCCCGACAGCCTACCGGAGTGGACATGTGCTGGCGCACATGGTCGAGTAGGTCGTGAACAAGAACCCACGGGCAGCTGTCAAGTGGAGCGAGCTCGATCCCAGCACGGCTGGAGGTTTCGAAAAGCTCCCAGCGCTGCTCTCCTACGAAGTCTTCCTCAGCTTCGTCAGGGACCTCAACAGGTCGGACTTCGATGGCTACCCGCGCACAGAGGAGGGCTACTTTCAGCGCGGAACACCACCCCGCACCGTGTTCACCACGGTTGAAACCGTCGCCCCGGCCACGCGACCCGCCTGCAGGCCAGAAGATGCAGTCCACGGTCTGACTCGCCTGCCACCACCGCGCTGCCCCGACCTCACAGCGCGAGAGGTCGCCTGGCTGAGCGCAGCGGGACCCCGTGCCAGCACCATCGCGAAGGACACGCTGACGGGTGCTCGATGTCATCCCCGCTGCAATGACAGAACAGATGGCCCCCGCTTCCCATGGCCCCTGTCGTTGAGGCAGGAACACGACGATGCCCCGCAGACCGAGGGCAGCACACCACCCATACCAGATGACGCGGACCTGCCAAGCATCTGGGACTCCATCCAGGAGCACACTAACATTAAACGGGCACTACAGCTGCACGTGGATGCGACTGCACTTCGAGCCCGCGCCACGCGGGCGATGCGCACGCGTCACCCAATGCTACGCGCGCACTGCGAAGAGCACCCCACGGAAGCTCACCGACACGCGCAAGAAGAAGCTGAACAGATCGCCCTGGGCAGCAGAAGCTATCGGACGCAGCTCCACATCCAGACGCCCCCCCCCCCGACATCGACGAGCGATCAGGGTGCGCTCCCATCGCGCGGGCCTCATGATTTCTTCGCGGCGCTCCCAACGGTCCTTGGGATCGGTCTGGACCGGCAGGCATTTGAATCACAGAGTGGCGATCAAGGGCGGGCGCAGCTCACTTGGATACGGGCAGGACAAAGATACCCGCGGCGAGCACTGCGCCTTGCCAGAGGATTCCGCCCCACCGATGAGACACATAAGATTACGCCACTGCAAGGCATCGCGAACCCTGGCAACTGCGCTAGCTGCGGTTGCTCGTTGCACAACTGCTTACCGAGCCCAGTACCTCGTGCAGAGCTTGCTACGTCTGCGCACGTCTCACTGGGAAACTCTAAAAAAAATGCGAGATCACTTGGACCCCCGCGACGCTCTGGCCGCCTGAGCTTTCTGACGCATTGGACGACCGACCCGTGGGACTCGCGAGCCAGGAGCGGCCAGAAGGCAATGGCTCACCGAACTGCCCTATCGAAACGAAGCCGACACAAGGTCTCTGTACGACGGGTAAGCCTTTGGCAACAACGCACCAAACAAACTCGCGTGTCTCCTACGACAACAGGTGGAGGACGTACTCGACGAAGCGTCGATCGACGGCCTTTTCCAAGGTGCACAGGCTGTCGGACGCATCCATATAACGGAACAGCTCACTCTGGCTAACGGGGAGTTTGACACCCTGCTGTATTCTACTCCGGTAGCCACATCCGAAACCCCACGGTTGACGGACAGCGGGAGGCGGAAAGCGATCGAAGTGATCATTCAAGCGCATCGGCGTCAGTTATCAATCCTACCCAACACTCCGCACGAATGGAACTCGCAGAAATGCTGGGTCTCAACCTGACTGAGGGCTCCGCGGACGCTGAGGAATCCGAGTGGAAAAGAGACCCGTCTCATGCAGATCCACTACGAGGACGGAGGTATCAGCGATGTCATCGTCGGCCGCATCCCCCTCACTGCCCACCAGCCCCGACACGTCCACGACAGTGGACACTGGGTCGGTATACGCTGACGACGCGCTCTCTCTCTTCTCTATCTCTCTCTCTCTCTCTCTCGGGCCACTCGCGACGCCCTCCAGGTCTCCGCCCACCAATTTCACACGAGCAGCGGCAGGACCTGGCGGACGAGAGGCGCAGCTTCCCACCAGATACAAGCAGTCAGGACGAACCGACACGGGGTATCACAACGAGGACCCCGTGTCTACCGTTGAGTGCCGAATGCAAGCGGACGGACGTCCGTGCGTCGCACTCACACACAGAGGCGGGCAAGAAGCCTCCTCATCCCCTTTCTAGCGGAACCAGGCCCCGGACCAATGGAGGTCATGGCCGCGATTTGGCGACATCATGATCCGCTGAACGCAATTTGGTGGATTCATACGAGAAGCTACAATCGTAGAGGGCGTTCAGCTTGGCACCAACGAGTCTCTGGACGGAGCCAGGGGACGCCGCCTGCATGCACAACATCCCCTCTTCCAGAGAAATCACGACCCAGTGTTAAGATCGGAGCGGCACTACACACACAGGACAAGCTCAGAGTGGGAAATGTACAGGACACACCCATACCTGGCTCAGGAAGGAGAGCAGGACAATATCAGAGTGGGACATGCACAGGTGGGCGCACAGGTTCCGGGAAGGGAGGAACACCCCTGTCGAATGATCCCTTCCACTCTGTCTACTGGCATCGCCTGATCTGACACTATGTTGTTTGCAATTACCTTGCCTTGACACGGCTAGCCTGTTGTAGGGGTGCAGGTGGATTATTATGCGGTATTGGGAGGAATACCAAGGTAACATTAGGTGCATCTGCTGTCTTACTGCCTGGCGGACGCGTATTCTAAGGCCCTCTACTCTTCTGATCGTGTCGCGCCACCTGGTCCGCTGCGCCCGCCAGGTTGATTTGTTCTTCGCTCCGCTTAGTCGGCGGTTGCTCCTGCATTAGAACGCGACAAGCTTGCCTCACGCTTGGGTTACTTCAAACAGGAGGAGGAGGAGGAGGAGGAGGAGAAGGAGGAGGAGGAGGAGGAGGAGGGGGAGGAGGAGGAGGGGAGGAGGCGGAGGAGGAGGAGGGGGAGGAGGAGGGAGAGGAGGAGGGAGAGGGACGAGGAGACTAGGAGAAGACAAGAAGGGCGGAAGGCAGGCGCCCTGCTCTTGGCCCCACGCACAAAAGACGGCCAGGCGCCTCGAGACAACCCCGGGCCCCTCGGGGTCCTGGGTTCCGGCAGCACGGCGCCCGGTTTCCACGGGCCTCCCGCGGGCGAGGGGGCCTCCTCGGCGGAGCCGCTGGCGCCTGCGGCGCGGGGCGACCTCCCCGCGCGGCTCCTTCGCGCTCCAGCCTCGTCCCTCCCTCACCCCTCCTGCTGTTGCTGCTGCTCCCTCCTCCTGCCCCCTCCCTCCTACGTCCTACGTCCTTCGCCTCCGCCTCCCCCTTTTCCGCTTCGCCTCCTCATCCTCCTCCTCCTCCTCCTCCTCCTCCGCCTCCTTCTCCTCCACCTCCTCCTCCTCCGCCTCCTCCTCCTCCTCCTCCTTCCCATCATTCTTCCCCCGGCTACCCCGTCCTCCTCCCCCGCCCCCCGCTTCCACCCGTCCTCCCCCGCCCCCCGTCCTCCCCGGTCCCCCGTCCTCTCCGAGCGACACGCGCTCCTGCAGGTCACCGAGCTCCTGGGGCAGCAGGCGCGATTCGTGGCCACCGACCTTCTGGCGCTGGCCCAGGAGGCTAGCAGCTGGGGGCCAGAGCTGGAGGCCAAGGCGGTGCACGCCACGGTGTGGAGGAACCTGCAGCAGCAGCCATGTCGCCCCGAGGTGTTCTGGGTCCCCGCGCACCAGGACGTCGAAGGGTACCTGGCGGCGGGGCTTCACCCAGCGCTGTACGCGGGCAACCTGTGGGCGGACTGGTTCGCCGAGCAGGGGGCCTTGCCCAGGTGTACACGGAGTTCTACGCCATCGAGGTGCAGTACTTCAAGCAGGTGGCGGACTACATCGGATGGGCCATGCAGCGTTGCCTGGCCATCGGGGACTGGGCCCCCGAGGCGCGCTACGTGCCCGCGGCGCCGCCGCCGCCCGTGCCGAAGCTGACGGTGGCGGAGCACTCCCTGGTGCGCGTGCAGGGCAAGCGCGGGATGTTGTGCACCGAGTGCGGGCGCCGATCCCGTACTGAGGCAGGTGCGGCGGCGCAGCAGTTCGTCAGGTCGAGCTGTTTGCCGACGCCGCTGGCACGCCTCAAGGCGGCGGCTGAGGTGGCACATTTCGGTGCGGGGCCATACTGGATGGGCGACACTGAAGGCCTGGAGGCCGAGGCGCTGCAGCCGTGCGACGGTGGCAGACCCTGCAAGCTGGCGCAGAGGCCGAACCCTTGGCTGCACGAGGGTGACGGCCGTGGCGTGGCGCTGCACATCGGGCATCGGCTGCGGCGCGCGGGGCCCACCATCTTCTGCGAGGCTTGCGTCGCGTGGATGCAGACCCGAGCGGCGAGGGGGCTGCAGACGGCGTGCTGCGGGCCGCCCACTGGCAAGGGGCACCACCAGCGCACCTACGTCAGCAACCTGGTGGCCAGGAGGGACAGGTTGCTGCGTGGTCTGGACCCCGAGACGGGCAGGCCATGGGCTACGGGCAGGCTGGTGCACGACGAGCGCAGTTCGGTCGACGACAGCTCCGAGGAAGGCACCGACGAGGCGGTCGCGGCCCAGGGCTCTGTGGAGGCCACGCTGGCGGACGTGCAGGGGACCGCGACACGCGGGTCTCCCGCAGCGCCGTGTGGCGGGCGCACGGAGGAGGCCCAGATGGCGATTGTGCAGGAGACCGCGACACGCGGGGCTCCCGCAGCGCTGCAAGGCGGGCGCACGGAGGAGGCCCCGATGGCGGAAGCGCAGGGGACCGCGACACGTGGGGCTCCTGAGCTGCCGAGGGGCGGGCGCACGGAGGCCAGCCGCCTGCTTGCGGAGGTCGTGGCGCGCCGCAGCGTTTGTGCGGCGCAAGCGACGTCCTGGCAGGAGCGGCTGGAGGCGCTGCGGCGGCGCGTGGCGACGCGCGAGGCTGGCCTGGCGTGCGTTGCCGCTGGTGGGGCTGGCAGTGTTCCCAAGGCGCAGGTCGTGGAGGCGATGACCGACACGGGGTGCGCTGTTGGTGATCACGCCGAGTCATGGGCAGTGCGGAAGCAGGCACTGATGCGGCGGCTCCATGCGCGGGCCGAGCGGCTCTGCGGCGGGGCTGGGGCAGCCCGCAAAGCGGCGCCTGCGGGCGTTGCCGCGGCGCGGCATCCGCGTGGCGCGGCCGCCGCCCAGGGCGGTCCTGCCGCAACGGCCGCCGCGGCCGCTGGCCCTGGAGCGCAGGCTGGACCGCTGGGGGCGGTGGTGGATCGAGCCGCTGCTCGACGCCGACGGGGCGGCCAGCGACTGGCTCGACCACTGCGTCCCGTACGCGGAGGCGGTCCTCGCCCAGCCCAGGTGGCGGCGTTTCCTCAGGGCGATGGGCAGCACGGCCCGGCAGCTGGCGGAGGCGTGGTGCAGCCTCGCCTGGAGCCGCGGAGCGACGCTGCGCGGTGCCTACGCCAGGTATCGTTCGGGCCTCACGCTGAGCCAGCAGTACGTCACCGACAGCATGCGGAGGTACGAGGTGTACTGCCTCCGCAGCTGGCTGGCGGCGCCTGCGGGCCTGCCGCCCGCGCTGGGCTGGGCTCGGGCTGTGCGCCACAGGCCGCGGCCTGGGGCGGCGGCGGCGCCTCGCGAGGGCCAGGGCCGCCTCGGCGCGCAGGCGGCGCTGCAGGAGCAGAACGGCGCCCAGGGCCTGCGCGAGGAATCCAGCGGCGGCGAGGGCGGCGACACGGACTAGGGCGTTACCTGAGTGCGTCCACTTCGCCATCCTCGTGCTCGCGCTCGGCCCCCAGTTTGGCGGGGTGGGCGCGGGCTGACGCCAGGCGGCGGCGGCGGCGCGTTGCGCTGGCCGCATGCCGCATCGTGGGGCTGGGCTGGGGCGCTCATCGCGGTGGCGCCCAGCCAGCTCCTCGGCCTCATCTGAGGCCCCGCCGCGGTCTGCTCGGTTCGGGCGGACTCGCGAGGCCGCACCCTCCGCACCCTCCCCACCTTCTTCCCTTCCCCCTAACGTCTTTATCCCGCAGGCGCGCCGTAGGCCGCCCGGCCGCGGCGCGGCAGCGCCCCCATCTCTCGTTAAGGGTTTTAAAAAATCCCCTGAGCCTCCACTGGAGTGCGTTCTGACCAGAAAATTCGGGGCGGATCCAGCCGTGGCCACGAGGGCGCCCCAGGACGACCAAAAACCTCCGGAAAGAGAACCTCGATCCTCGAACCCCACACCCCGTCCTCCCGCCCCCCGTCCTCCCACCCACCCCTCCTCCGCGAGGAAGCAGCGCCGACGACCGCGCCGACGGCGACCTCCCTCCAGGGGGGTGGAAGGCGGCGGGCGGCGGGCCAGCGCCCAGCAGCCCCTGCAGGCTCGCCGCCGGCAGCGCGGCGTCGCTGTCAGAGGCGAACCAGGCGTGGCGGAGGGCCTCCCGCGGGCTGGCGGGGCAGGCTGGGGCGAAGGGGGGGAGGAAGGAGGTGAGGAGGAAGAGGGGAGGAGGGAGGGAGGGAGGAGGGAGGGAGGGGGGGAGGAGAGGAGGGGAGGGGGGTGGGGGATGGGAAGGGGAGGGGAGGCGCGAGGAGGGGTGAGGAGAGAGGGGTCAGAGTCTGCGAAATGTAAATTAAGTAAAACAAACAAACACCATTATCTGATAAAATAAACTGGCACGGGCAAAAAAATCCAAAGGAACCAAGGAAAAGCCTAAGAAGAAAGGAAAGGAATCGAGCTTACGCTTTCCTGATTCCCAAAGGGCTGGCCTCCATCAGCCGGCGAAGGACACACGCTCCAGTGGGAAGAAGTAGGTGCAAACATGAAGTAGGAAGGCCGAGGAAGTAGGTTGGGTTCGGGCCGGCCCAAAAACAGAACAACAAACAACAACAAAATACCCTGGCGAAGAACCCAACCTATTCTACGGACTGGG
>CAUYUJ010015639.1:256958-281958 GCA_963575745.1 Prorocentrum cordatum
TCCCGCCCGCCCGCCCGCTCTCCCTCCATCTTTCAACTTCCTCATATATCTCAGTCCTCATCCTTATCATCCCCCCCCTCAGATCCATGCCTCCTCCTTGTTCTCCTCCTCCTCCTCTTCGTCTTGTGTTTATTATTATTCTTAGTACTAGCATTCGTCTTCTTAGTATTAGTATTGTTCGTCTTAGTATTCTTAGTCTTATTATTATGTTTACTGTTATCATCCGTATTATTAATATTACCGTTGTCCTTATTATCCTCATCAGAAGTAAGTTTCATTGATTATAACAAGTAGTATGCATTGTCTGTTTATTTTCCTTCCTGCATTCGCATACCATCATCAGCATCTTCCGCATCATCAGCATCATCAGCATCAGCATCCTCATCGACGTCAGCAGCAGCTTCATCACCATCAGCATCAGAATCATCATGATCAGCAGCATCATCAGCATCAGCATCATCATCAGAATCAGCATCAGCATCATCCGCACCATCATCATCAGCATCATCATCATCCTCATCATCATCATCATCATCACCATCATCATCATCATCATCATCATCATCATCATCATCATCATCATCATCATCATCATCATCATCATCATCATCATCATCTGTATCATCATCACCGTCGACATTACCACCACCATCACCATCACCATCACAATCACCATCGTCAGCATCGTGATCAGCATCATCATTGTCGTCATCATCAGCATCACCATCAGCATCATCATTATCATCATCAGCACCCACCATCATCAGCACCCACCATGATGATGGTGACCATCATCATCATCACCCATCATCATCAGCAGCATAATCATTATCGTCATCAGCATCATCATAAGCATTATCATCATCCGCAGCATCCTCATCCTCATGCTCATCCTCATCCTCGTCATCATCATCAGCAGCAGCATAAACATCGTCATCGTCATCGTCAATCACCATCATCATGATCATCATCAGCAGCATCGTCATCATCATCGTAGTCATCGTCATCATCATCATTATTATCAGTACCATCATCACCATAATCATCAGCATCCACCATCATCTTAATCAGCAGCACCATCGTCATCATTAGCAGCATCAGAATACTCATCATCATCACCATAATCAGCATCATCATCATCATGATCATCATCATCATCATGATCGTCACCATCATCATCGTAAGCATCATCAGCAGCATAATGATCATCGTAAGCATCATCATCACCACTATCACAACCACCATCATCATCGTCATCATCATCCTCAGCAGCATCCTTATCATCATTATCATCCTCATCATCACCATCATGATCAGAATCACCATCATCACCATCTTCATCATCAACATCATCATCATAATCCATCATCTCTTTCCCTCATCCGCTTTGCCTCATCCAAGCGCGCGGGGACGAGGGGGAGGCGGAGGAAGAAGGAAGGGAAGGAGGGAGCTGGGGGAGAAAGTGCGGGAAGAAAATGGAAAAAGAGAGACGAGACAGAAGGATGAGCAGACGGTGTAAGAGAAGGAAGGAGAGAGGGAGAGTAGCAACGGAAGGAAGACAAGGAACGGCCAGAGTGGACGGTCAGAGTGGAAGCCCCGTCGGATGCAGCACGCCGCTGGACTGTCGCGCTGAAAGCAAGTTCGGCCAGGCCCCTGGCTCGGCGAGGGCCCAGACCGACCGGCCCCCTGCGTGCCGCCCCTGCTGGTCCGTCATCAGGCCGGCAAGGGCGCACAGCTCCGGCCAGCTGCGGGGGAACCGGTCCCACGGCAGCGGCTGATGCCTCGGAGCGGCCAGCCCCAGGAGGGCGGAGGTGGACGACACGACGGACGGCCGGTGCCCCGGGACGGGCGACCAGCGTCACCAGCGTCACGGGGGCGGTCGGCCCAGGAGGGCGGCCAGGCGGTGGACGACGGGGGACGGGGAGACGGGCGCGAGAACGACCGGGGGCGGGGAGGAGGAGGAGGAGGAGGAGGAGGAGGAGGAGGAGGAGGAGGAGGAGGAGGAGGAGGAGGAGGAGGGTGCAAGGGTGCAAGGACACAGGCGGAAAGAGTCCGCCTCGCTACCACGTGACAGGAGAAAGGCTAGGCGCCTGCTGACCCTGACAGGGGCCAAAACTCGTCGCCATCCCTGCCGGCTTCGACGGAGCCCGAGCGCCTATTCGACCGCCGAATCAGGCGTGGAGAAGCCGTGCAGGGAAGCCACCTTATAGTGGTCGAGCACGGGGACCACAGTCCCGGAGAGGAGGAGGAGGAGGAGGAGGAGGAGGAGGAGGAGAAGCGGGGCGACGGGGGAGAGGGATAAGTGATTGGCAAGAAAGACGAGGGGGAGGAGCGCAGAGTAAAGGTACAAAGAGGGGGCAGAGCAGGGGAGGAAAGGGGAGGGTGCAGGGGAAAGGGGAAGACGACGGCGGCGACGGCGACGGCGACGACGGCGACGACGACGACCCCGATGACGATGATGACAACGACGACGACGATGACAACGACGACGACGACGACGACGATGACAACAACGACGACGACGACGACGACCAAGACGACCAAGACGACGGCGACGACGAAGACGACCAAGACGACGACGACGACGACGACAACGACGACTACAAAGACGAAGACGAACACAAAGGCGAAGACAACGACGATGACGACGACGAAAAGGACGACGACGACGATGACGACGACGAGGGTCGAAGGAAGACGAGGAGTAGCAGGAGGTGGAGTACGCAATTGGACGAATAAGAAGGGCGGAGGGAGGAATAGGTAAACCCAGAGGTGACACCTGTCAAGCGTGGTGAGATCGAGAAAGCAGGACGTTCTTCCCCCCCACTCCTTTTTCCCGGCGGAGCCAGGTGGAATTCCGTGCCCTCCGCTGACTGACCGACTGAAATGAGCTGGAGGGGCATTTCTGACAACACATTTCAAACCCGCCCGCGGGCGCAACCACAACCGCAACCAGGCGACACATTTCAACCTGCCCGCGGGCGCAACCGCGACCGAAACCAAACGACACATTTTAACCCGCCCGCGGGCGCAACCGCAACCGCAACCAGGCGACATATTTCAACCCGCCAGCGGGCGCAACCGCAACCGCAACCGTAACCAGGCGACACATCCCAACCCGCCCGCGGGCGCAACCGCAATCGAAACCAGCGACACATTTCAACCCGCCCGCGGGCGCAACCGCAACCTGGCGACACATTCCAACCCGCCCGCGGGCGCAACCGCAACCGGAAGCGCAACCAAGCGACACATTTCAACCCGACCGCGAACGCAACCGCGACCGCAACCAGGCGACACATTTCAACCCGCTCGCGGGCGCAACCGCCACCGCAACCGCAACCAGGCGACACACTCCAACCCGCCCGCGGGCGCAACCGCTACCGCAACCAGGCGACACATTTCAACCCGCCCGCGGGCGCAACCGCAACCACAACCGCAGCCGGGCGACACATTTCAACATGCCCGCGGGCGCAACCGCAACCATAACCAGGCGACACATTCCAACATGCCCACGGGCGCAACAGCAACCGCATCCAAGCGACACATTTCAACCCGCCTGCGGGCGCAACCGCAACAACAAGCTGGCGACACAATCCGCCCGCAGGCGCAACCGCAACCGCAACCAAACGACCCGCCCGCGGGCGCAACCGGAAACAAGCGACACATTTCAACCCGCCCGCGGGCGCAACCGCAACCGCAACCAAACGACATATGTCAACCCGCCCGCGGGCGCAAGCGCAACCGCAACCGCAACCAAGCGACAAATCCCACCAGCCCTCTGGGCGTAGGTGGTCTAGAGCAGATCCTCTTCCACCCCTCCCTCTTCCCCCTTGGGGAGGGGTTTACCCCTCCCCCTACCCCCTCCCCTGGACCTGGACGGGGGGGGCCGCGGGTAGTTAGAGCGTCCAAGATGGCCCAAGACGGCTCCAAGAGCGCCTCAGAGAACCCAAGATGAGCTCCAAGATGGCTCAAGATAGCGCAAGATCGCTCACGATGGCTCCTAAGATGGTTCCAAGAAGCCCAAAGACGGCCCCAAGATAACTCCAAGTGGCCAAACAGCTCCCCAAGGAGGCCCCGAAGAGGCCAAAATCGTCCCAAAACCTAAGGAAAATCAATGATTTTTGCTTTCTCGCCTTTTCGCTTCCGATGGCTATCCGAGGCCTGGAGATGGCTCCAAGATGGCCCAAGAGGGCCCCAAGAGAGCCCCAAAAGAGCCCCAAGACGGCCCCAAGAGCGCCCAAGAGCACTCCAAGAGCGTTCCAAGAGGGGTCCAAGAGGCGATTTTAGGGGCTTCCGAGGGGGGGCGCTAATTAAACCCCCCCTCTTGTTTGATCGACTCCCTCCAAGATGGCCCCAAAAGCGCCCCGAAGGCTCCCCAGAGCGCCTCAAGAGGGTCCCAAGAGGCGCCCAAGATGCCCCAAGGCGCCCAAAAAGCCCTCCAAGAGGCCCTCAAAAGACCCCCAAGAAGCTCCTTCCCCTCCTCCTCCTCCTCCTCCGATTCTTCCTCCTTCTCCGTCCTCCTCCTCCTCCTCCTCCTCCTCCTCTTCCCCCTCCTCCTCCTCCTCCTCCTCCTCCGACGACGACGACGACGACGACGACTCCTCTTCCATCCTCCCCCTCTCGGGGTCTGTGACAGCTTCCCCCGCCCTTTGTTATTCTGCATGCTCCCCGACTTCCCTGATCACCTCAACTCCCCTGAGCATCGTTTCTGGATGGGCTGGTGGGGATACGCGAAGCGTCAACAATTTCAACCCGCCAGCGGGCGCAACCGCAACCGCAACCGCAACCAAACGACACATTTCGACCCGCCCACGGGCGCAACCGCAACCGCAACCCAGCGACACAGTTCAACACGCCCGCGGGCGCCGCGAGGGTCCAAGAAGGAAGGTGCCGCCCGGTCCACCAAAGCCGAAGTACGCAACGCAATCTGTCATATCGACACAGAGATATCGCAACATGATTACCCCTGTGGCCCCAAGATGGCCCCCCTGCGAAGCAATGGCCCCGATACAATATGACCTCAGAACGACCCCAGTGCGACCCTGCTGCCTCAAGAGAGCACCGAGATGAACCAATGGCCTTTCGACTGAACTAAGGCTACCGCGTGACCACGATTTGACGCTGAGCTGGCCCAGAGATGAGCCCATGACACAAGAGAAGACCTCGAGTTTGCCTCAAGATGACCCCGTGAACCTTGTTTGACCCCAAGATTGCCCCAATGTGGCTCCAATGTGACTCCGATACGCTTTCCCCTTCTGTACTTGGTCCAGGCCTGGGCCGACAGGACGGATGGTGGTGCTGCTCCTCCGCCCCCGTCCCCCTCGTCCCCCTCCTCGTCCTCCTCCTCCTGTCGCCCTTGCCCTCGTCGTCAGCCCCCACGGTGGGGGCCCCACCCCTGGCCCCATAAATCGCAGGAAAACCGAATCCCCGACACAAACCGAATCCAGCGTTTCTCTGATTAAGAGGGCGAGGTGAAGCTTCTGGAGCATGGAATCAGACGCTGTGGTCAAATGGCAGTACGCGGAGAAAGATGCTCGAAGGCAGGCGTTGCTACACACATTCAGAGTGACTTCAGGGAGAGAAAGGAGGAGGGAGGGACATGGGGGGCGGCAGGGGAGAAGGGGGAGGGAGGGAGAGAAGGACAGAGGGAAGGAGGGAGGGAGGCAGCAAAGCGAGGCTCGACGGGTCACTGAAGTCTCCAGCGGCCCTCCGGGACGATCCGGACACCCTCGGGACGTTCTCGGCAAGGCGCAGCCGCTGGAGAGCACCCCCCGGCCGGAAGACCGCCGGAGACCGACGAAGACGCTGGAGAAGGAGACAGGGATGGAGGAGGCCGCAGAGGGACGAGCCGGCGAGCGGGCGGGGGGGCGGCGCAGGCGGGGAGCGGGGCGGGGCGGGCCAGCGGGGCGCACGCGGCGGGCCGCCGCACAGGCCGCGAGGGGTGCGCCCCCGCCCCAGCGGGCTCCGAGGCCCGCGCGCGGCAGCCCACGCGCCGGGGCGCAGCTCGCCTGCCCCTCGCCCTGCCCCTCGCCCCATGGCTCACGGGCTCGACCCATGGGCCCCCGTGTTGCCCCATCGCTCCTGGGCCGTCTTCGGGCGACTTCCGGGCGACTTTCGGGCGGTCTCCTGACGGTCTTCGGCGGTTCCCGGCGGTCTTTGGCGGTTTCCAGCGGTCTTCGGCGCGAAAGCGGGACGTTTGCGTTCACCAAGGGGCCCATGATCGAACCCCTAACCTGGCCCTTTGCCTCTAAGGAGGGTCAGGGAGAGAGGTGAAGGGGAGGAGACAAGGCCAGACAAGACGAGACGAGGCAGTGCACACCAAGGCGCGGCCCTGTTGAGAGCGCAGCGGGGGGGCCGTGGCCCCTCAGATGTCGATAGGGCGATCGGGGCGAGACTCGAACTCTCGGAACTTCCAAGATCGTGACGGCAGGGGGGAGAAGAGAAGGCAGAGGAGGAGTGTGAAAGAGGGAGTGGGAGAAGCAGGTAGGACGCAGGAAGAAGAAGCCCCTGCCGCTCTCCCCGCAGATCCCCCCTCCGCAGCGACCCAGCGGACATCCAGTAGTCCCGTACAGCACGCCCGGCACCTTTCGCGTGGCGTCTGGGACCTGCCCGATCGCCTGCGCGAGCAAGCAGCCAAACCAGAGAGCGCCCCGGCCCTCCTCATCATAATGCCATCAGGAGATCATCATCATCATCATCATCATCATCATCAGCATCATCACCATCACCATCACCATCACCATCACCATCACCATCACCATCATCGTCATCATCATCATCATCATCATCATCATCATCATCATCATCATCATCATCATCATCATCATCATCATCATCATCGTTATCATCATCATCAGCAGCATCATCATCAGCAGCAGAATCAGCTACAACATCAGGAGCAGCATCACAATCATCATCATCACCATCATCACCATTATCATCAGCATCATCATCGTCGTCATCATCAGCAGCAGCATGGTCATCATCATCATCACAAACAGCAGCAACATCATAAATACCATCATCATTAGCATCAGCATCAGCCTCATCATCATCATCCTCGCCATCAATGTCATCGTCGTCATCATATTCATCAGCATCAGCATCAGCATCAGCATCATCATAGTCATACTTATAACCCTCATAATGTTCCAATTCCAAATCCACATGCTCATCCTCATCCTTATCCTCCACAACACCATCATCATCATCATCATCATCATCATCATCATCAGCATCAGCAGCATCATCATCATCATCCTCATCATCGTCATCATCATCAGCATCATCGTCATCGTCTTCATCATAGTCACCAGCATCATCATTAACATCATCACAATCATCGTCATCATCATCATATCCGTCGTCGTCACCACCACCACCACCGCAACCATCATCATGATGATCATCAACATCATGATCATTATCGCCGCCATCAACATCATCATCATCAACATCATCATCATCAATATTATTGGCATCGTAACCGTCATCGTCAACGCCATCGTTATCATCAACAATCACCACCACCACGACCATTATCATCAATACCACCGTCACGTCCGTCACAATCATCCTCATCACCAACGCCACCACCACCACCATCATCATCAGCAGCATCATCAGCATCAGCAGCATCATCATCATCATCAACATCGGCATCGCCATCGTACCCATGATCAGAATCGTTGTCCTCATCGTCGTCGTCGACAGCAGCATCATCATCAGCATCATCAGAATATAAATTTTCTTGAGCAGCATCATCATTCCAATCATGTTCATCAGCATCATCATCAGCAGCAGCATCATCAGCATCGTCATCATCATCGTCATCATCATCATGGCAAACATCAGCAGTCGTCGTCATCGCCATCAGCATCATCATCATCACCATAATCATCATCATCACCACCACCGTCATCATCGTCATCATCATCCTCAGCCCTATCATCACCATCATCATCATCATCATCATCATCATCATCATCATCATCTTCATCATCATCATCATCATCATCATCATCATCATCATCATCATCCTCCTCAGCATCAGCATCGGCATTGCCATCGTCATCGTAAACATGATCGTCATCCTCGGCATCATCGTCGTCAGCACGTTAAGCATCAGCAGCATCAGCATCAGCAGCAGCATCATCAGCAGCATCATCTTGAATCATCATCGCATCAGCATCATCAGCATCATCATCGTCATCGTCATCATCAGCATCAGCACCATCATCATCATCATCATCATCATCATCCTCATCATCATCATAATAAAAATCATCAGCATCAACATCATCAGCATCAGCATCAGCACCATCATCATGATCATCATCAGCAGCAGCATAAGTATCCTCACCCTGATCATCATCATCATCAGCAGCAGCATCGTCATCATCATCAGCAGCATCACCGTAGTCGGCATCATCAGCAGCAGCACCATCATCATCATCAGCATCAGCATCATCATTATCATCGACGTCATCATCGTCATCATCGTCACCATAATCATGATTCCCCATTCCTCTTTCTCCGTTCTTCCGATCTGATGGGCAATCGGAGTCCGATTGGCGAGCAGATGGCGTACACTGTTGGATACCATGGGTAATGACCATGAATTGGAAAATGGGTTGCGGCCATGGGTTGCGCCATGGATGTCGCGAAATTTGGGGTACCACGTCCACCTCCATAGATAGCGCTATAGGTTGGGACCATTGGGTTCTTCGCATCACTTTGCATTACCCTAGATTGGTCTGCATTATTTGCAACACGTTGCTTTGCACTGCCTTGCTCCGCAACACTTTGCCTTGCGGTGCTTTGCATTGATTGCATTGCACTACATCGACAGCACCAATTCACTGCTTGGAGTCCAAGCTGGATTCATTTGCCGTCCTGGTCTAAATGAATCATCGAAGGATTGAGTCATCATGTCCAGATTGATTCAGCCAAGGTCACCATTTGGAAGATCACGATGCCGAGACTGAAAGTGTCGCCGTTGGGGTACCACCTGCGCTCGGTGAACACCTCTGGAGGCATGTAGCCTGGGCGGATGAGCGAATCCAGATCTAGGTTGGGGAAGGAGCAGCGGCGGAAGAGGGAGCAATTAAGTCTGCACCCGAAGTCCACAGGCGCGAAATTTCGAAGCGCGGCCCCGCTCACAGAAGCCCTGTTTTCGGCTACCTTGAGAATCAGAAGGGGAGGAGGATGGGGTGGAGGGGGAGGAGCCTGAGGAGCAGCAGGGGGAACAGGAGGAGCAGTTGGAAGTGGGCGACGAGGAGACGGAGCTGGATGAGGAGCAGGATCCGCAGCAGGAGCAGCAGGCCATAAGGTCCGGGGACACAGACGTGTGCTCGGCGGGTCGCAGCGCCACGGGCGAGTCGCAAGGCGGGTCGCAGGATATGCCGGGCACAGCGACTTAGCAGAAAAGACGGCAAGAATCTGCACCGCGGATCCGCACGTCGGCCAGGCTCCAAGTGCCACGACTCCGTCCCTTGGAACATGCAACATGCGATGGATCCTCTCTCCGAAGGCTACGATCCGTCGGACGAAACTCTGGCTCCGCGCTCCCAGGGCCATGACCTCGCCATATGCAGTGGATCTGCGCTCGCTGGGGCCACGACCCATGGCAAATGGCGATGACGATGACGACCACAACCTTATTCATGATGATGATGATATATTCTTGTATACTCTCGCTCCGAATCAAACTGTAAACTCAATGAGAACGGCCACCTCGAGCGCGCCAGAAGAGCTCCAGAACGGTCTGGAACTCGGGCGGCAACGAATGGAGCGTCTTAACAACGTCGCTCATGTTAGCCCTTCTAGCAAGACTCGCTCGGCTCTAACAATCAGGGCATCTCTGTTGAGCTACGCTGCAAGGATGCATACACAAGAAAGTCATAGTCAAAAGATTGCGACTGCGCGGTGCACAATTCTACTGCTGTTCTGTCACCCGCTAGCTCGCTTCTGGTTCCGGCTGCGGCGGCCGGTTGCCGCTGTCCAAATTCTGGGGACAATGGATGCCACCAGCCCACTGGGCGTGGGTAGTTTAGGGTCACAGTTCTTCTAACCCCTCCTTTACCTCTGGGGAAAGGCTAACCGCTGCCCAAAAAAAACCTCCCCCCTTACTGGCCGCCGACGAGGAACAATGAGGCCCCCTCCACCATCCCTGTCAAAAAGGGAATGCAAAGGCACCTGGCAGCAAAGTCTGGATCATTATCGGGCACTGCGAGATGACTTTGCAGTGGTTTTGACAGGGACGGCATGGGAGCGACGTATTTGTCCGCTGTGCGCTCGCACATTATCCGTATCATAATCAATGAATGCAAGCTGATTGCGAGCGCACATAGATTCAAGCTGATTGCAAATCATTGCGCCATTGCAAAGATTTTGACAAACTGGCGTTTGAAAGGGATGCCGGGGGGGTCAACACGTTGCCCGATGTGTCCGTAAAATGCACTGGCGCACCTGTTAACACCTGACTGACGCACCTGTCACCAACTGGTGAATTCTGCGCGCATCGCGCATCTGGCGCGGTCGGAGCATGTGGCACACTTGGCGCATCTGGCGCACCATGCGCGCATGCCACGCTTTGGCCTCTGGGTCACCTCGTGCACCTAATAGACATCGCGCACCTGACACGCGTGGCGCACCTCGAGAGCGTCGCGCACCTGGCGTCTGTATTGGTTCCCGATGGCCTCCCGTCCAATGGAGAGACATCTGCCTTTGCTAAGTCTTGCATGCTACTTCATGGCGGGAGGGCGGGTGGCAGTCAGAGAGACAGCTTGTGACGTTCCGTTGGGAACACTACTCCTACCATGGGTCTGGACAGGAGGGTCCCAATCCCTAGCATCGTCCAGGATGGCCCCAGATGGCCCCTGGAGGGTTCCAAATTGCCCGAGAATGGCCAAGACGGCCGCAAGAGCACTCACGAGCGCCCCAAGAGCATCCCATGAAGGCCCAAAGAGGCAATTAATGTTTGGACATCCGAGGGAGAGGCTAATTTACGCCGCCCCCATTTCTGATTGATGGCCTCCAAGACGGCCCCAAGAAGCCCTCCAGGGTCCCCAAGAGGGCCTAAAGAGAGAACCCCAAGAGCACCCCAAGAGGGCCGAAAGAGAGCCCAAAAGGTCCAAAATGGCTCCAGTGGTGGCTCCAAGAGGCTCCCAAAAGAGTCAAACTTCTTCATTTTTGGCATCCCTGTTTCTCTATATGCTTACCTACGTCCTCTCCTCCAGACAGCTCTCGTGGGCATCGGGTCTGACTGTGCTGGTGAGGACACGCGAAGCGTCAAGGATCGAGACTACTCTTCGATGCCGAGCGCGGCCAGGCACATCTCTATAAAAGGCACATTTGGCCACTGCCGAGCCATGCACGCGGAATCGCTATGCGCGCTTCGGCGCACGCTAACTACAGGCTTGCCGATGGGTCTGCCCCTGCATGTCAGTGCTGCCAGCAGCGCTGGCCGCGGGGCCAGGGAGCGGGGCGTGCACTGCAGACAGCTCACCGAATTCGTCATCACGCCGGCCAGCTCTAGCGGCACTGCCCGCAGAGGTGGGGGCACTCGGCCTTCAGCGTGCTCGACTTGGGGCAGTGTCCCCACTTCTGCCAGTCCGCACACGTGTACCCGTAGGTGACCTTGCTGAACTCTGCGCAGCTCCCAGGGCAGTCCGCCCGAATCGTCCGCGACCCTGCGCAGTGGCCCGCCAGCGCCCACTGGGCGCAGGTATACCCATACGAGAGCTGACCCTGCGTGTCGATGCAGCCAGTGCTGGTCGCTGGAGTGGGGGTCGGCGGAGTGCACTGCTGACAACTCACCTTGCAGTGCGCCCGGATGCCATTCGACGTAGCGCACGCGCCCTGCGCTTTCCAGGCAGCGCAAGACTGGCCCCACGGGTTCGCGGTGCTGTCCACGCACCCGGTTGGCGCAGGCCCAGGGGTCGGAGCCGTAGCGGGGGTCGGCGGAGTGCACTGCTGACAACTCACCTTGCAGTGCGCCCGAATGCCATTCGACGTAGCGCACGCGCCCTGCGCTTTCCAGGCAGCGCAGGACTGGCCCCACGGGTTCGCGGTGCTGTCCACGCACCCGGTTGGCGCAGGTCCAGGTGTCGGAGCTGGAGCGGGGGTCGGCTGAGCACATTGCTGGCAACTCACCTTGCAGTGCGCCCGAATGCCATTCGACGTAGCGCACGCGCCCTGCGCTTTCCAGGCAGCGCAGGACTGGCCCCACGGGTTCGCGGTGCTGTCCACGCACCCGGTTGGCGCAGGTCCAGGTGTCGGAGCTGGAGCGGGGGTCGGCTGAGCACATTGCTGGCAACTCACCTTGCAGTGCGCCCGAATGCCATTCGACGTAGCGCACGCGCCCTGCGCTTTCCAGGCAGCGCAGGACTGGCCCCACGGGTTCGCGGTGCTGTCCACGCACCCGGTTGGCGCAGGCCCAGGGGTCGGAGCCGGGGCCGGCGCGGGCTGCGGGGCACCGCACTGGTACATGTCCTGGAACTGGCGGATGTCGCCATCGGAGAGGCCAGATCTTTGCCCTGGAACGCTCTGCCAAGCAGAATTGACCGCGTCGGCGTTGTCCGCCAAGCCGTAGTGCATCAGCGATCCATAGTCGTACGCCGCGTAACCCGCGGTCTGGGAGCCATAGTAGCTGCGCTTCTGGCCCTCCCACTGGGGCCTCCAAGCCGCATCGATGTTTTGCCACTTAACTCGCAAATAAGGGCCTTTGTACCCCGCCGGGGTGTAGGTCTGGGCTGCCCCGTCGGGCCGGTTCTGCTCGTGGTTCATGCCCAGCGCGTGCCCGAGCTCATGGGCGACGCTGCCCCAATGACTCACACTGTTGCACCATCCAAGGTTCACGTCGAGAGTCCCGTCCGAGCCAGGGAACCCCACGAAGGCGGAGCACGTGTTCTGATTGGTGACAGTGATCCTCATGCGCGGTGTGGCGGAGCTGTATGTAAACTTCACGCACGTCTTGGACTCCCACTCGTCTTTAGCCCTGTTGAACGCCGCCTGTCTGTCCGAGTCGATGTTGTCAAAGTAGTAGTTGATGTACACAACATTGCCGACCTTGGTCGTCCAAGGCCCGCCACCCGGGCTGCAAGGGTAAGGGTAGCACGGCATCCAGCCATAGGCTTGGGTGCAGGTTCCGCAGCTGAGGGGGCAGGCGCCGCGCACGGCCAAGCCAAGATCGCCTGCGGCATTGCACCAAGTCTTCGCCTGAGAGCAAGGCATGTTGTTCCCGACGCCCGTCTGGGTGTGATCCTCGCACAACCCTTTGGTACCGAGGAGCGACAGGTTGGCCAACGTGTCTGGGTGCACGGTCGGTATCCCTTCATCGGGCGCGTCCTCCTCTGTGATCTCCTGAGGGTCCACGCCCACTGCAATCCCGTCCATGTACGCCTCATCGCTCACGCTCAGCTCTGTAAGCACCGTCGGCACTGCGTCGTCCTCCAGGGGGCCCGTGTACTTCCACACCAACATCTTACAATGCTCGCTGTCCTCTGGAACGGAGTCGTTCGGCAGCAGCAGCCCAGGAGGCGGCGTCGACTCGTGCCAAGCCGCCCTGTTGGCCCTCGTGGCGCCACAGCGGCACTCGGAGCGTCCAGTGCGCTCGCTGTGGACCAGGCCCGAGAGGTCCAGACCCTTGGAGAGACAGAAAGTGAAACAATCCAAATAGGACTGCTGGGGTTGCATGGAGAGCCGGAAGAAAGGCATCCCGCTGCGGCAAGGATCCAACGAGTTGTTGCGGCTCGCCGCGCTCACGCACGTCGGGTCCTGGAAGCTTTCCTGGTCATCGGTGTCACTAGCCGCGCGGGGGAAGCAGCCAACCATCCGGTGCTCAACCGTCACACGGCCCTCGTGCGGGCTGTGGCTCACGGTGGCCCTGGCCTGGATCAGTGCGGAGTCCCGCTTGCAGACCGGAGTCCCGCCCGCAGCCGAGGCGGCTCCGAGGCAGGAGACGAACAAGGCAGAGGCCCACGGCATGGCCTTTTGTGGAACGTGGCAGAAGGTCTTGCAGGTGCAGGTGCAGGGCGAGAAAACGGCTATAGCTTTGGGCCAAGATCGACGACGGTGGTGACGATGTCACTCCAGAAATCCGTCCACCACTGCGCTTGCAGGGGTTGGTGTCGTGCCTTTCTTTGTTCGTTGGTTCAGCTTCTCGCGTAGCAGAACAAAATGAGGGCCCATCGGGTCGAGCCCACCATGCGTTCACTTTTGCTGACAAAATCCCTGCATGATTCTGCCCTCCCAGACAAAAAGATAATACAATAATCGGAATTCCCGGTAGAACGTTCCATGTCACCTACCCCACCCAGGCGCTCATCCGCACCCCTCCCCATCCGCCCCAGAAGGCGCAACGTGCTGGCCTGGGCGGACCTACGCTGGTCCAAGCTTCTGCGGCAAATTGACGCGGGGAACATCCAGAACATCCAGCCCTCGGAGCAGCAAGGCGGGACCCTACAGCTTGGACCCCATGGGCGATGACCAGAATGCCCCAGCCCCCAAAGGCAACTAGGGCAGGATCCTGCGTGCGACAGGCAGACCAGACCTACGGGCGGAGACCTCTGGAGGGGATCCCATGGACGACAACCGGAACGCCCAGGAAACAGATCCACTTCTTCACCGAGCAAGTGAGAATCCCTTAGAGCCTTAGTGCAAGCAATCTTTTGGAAGCAACCAGAAACTCCAATCCCTCGACCTAGTTCTTCATGAAGCAAGTAGGAACCCCTCAGTGCAAACACCGTCTGGGGCCAACCAGGAATCCCCAAAAGGCAATGGCACCTAAAGGCGAGACTCTATGGCCGAGATCTCATGCACCCCATCGGTCTCTGAGCACTCCTGGGGTCCTGGAGGCTCTTGGAGCCTCCTGGACAATCGTGGGGCGTCTTGGATGCCTCTTGGGGCCCATCGAACCATCTTCGAAGCCGCCGAACGCCACCCTCGGGCGTCTTGGGGCCCTGCTGGGCTGTCGGGGGCTTATCTTGGGTTCCAATTGGCCGTCTTGGGGTGCTCTTTGGGCCGCCTGGTGGCTCTCTTGAACTTGTGCCATCTCGAAACGCCGGGGGCAATATTGTGGCTCCCAGGGGCCGTCTTGGGCCCCTCCAAAGGCCCAGTGGTCCGCTTGGAACTTTTGGGGGGCTCTCTTCAGCCATCTTGAGTGCTTCTCTGGCCGATCATTGGCCGCCGCCTTGAGGCTCTTTGGAGCCCACCTGCGGCCGTGTTGGGCCGACGAGCCCAAGAGTCCCACCTACACCAGGAAGTGTGTGTGTGTGTGTGGACGTCTAGTCGTTCAAGGAGCTCGTGCTGTCCCAATTGCACCGTCGCGACCTCGAGGTAGAGGCCGCCCAACGAGCACAGCGCGGGAAGGCCCACTCCGCGGCCAGGGACTTACACCGCCGCAGGACCCGCACGGCCAAGATCTCGGGTTCGTGGACTTTGAGGACGTCAAGGAGCTGCCCATGCAGGACCCGCGCGCCATGGTCAGGTGGTGCGTTCCGTCCAGCCGTGTCGTGAGCGCCTCGCACGTGCCAGTGGATTCGGTGGAGTGGCGGCAAGATGCCCCCGTACTGGACGGGATCACACGCGGCGACGAAGCAACGTGGCTTTCGTGCTCCGACGGAGTCGAAGCGTTGACCGCGCGAACGGGCCCCGCCAAGGTGCCGACGAAGGCGACGGACAACACGGATTGGACCAGCGTCTGGGTCAAGGGTTCGGAACAACCCGAGGTAGCAAAGGCGAAGACACTCAGAGACCAGTGGAACACTTTGTCGCTGTGCGCGTGCTCCCACTGCCTGCACGATGGCGCCACTAGGCTGTGCCATGTGGACTTCTACCTGCTGCCGCCAGACACCCTGTAGTGTTTGGGCCCCAAGGTCAAGAAGATACACAGGTTCTGCGAGGCCTGGAGGCAGGAGAAACGACCTGCGGGCCACAAGCGAGACCGATTCCTCCAGAGCCTGCTGCAGAGCTGCGCCGCGAGCTGCGCGATCGCGGGCGGGCAAAGCCGCTGGCCGGCGCCACTGGGAAGCTCGCCGACTCTCGGGCGGCCCACGTACAGCACGAGCAGACGACCGAAGCACGAACTTCAGCCTTCGGCCGGGACTAACACGGCTGCTCGAATGAGGGAGCCGCGATGAACGGCACACCGCCGCCCTGGCGAGCGGCCCGGAATAAGGCGGGGGCCATACGCCTGGTGCCAGGGGACTCTGGGTGCCAGGGCGCCAAGGTGCCAAGGGTGGCGGCTGGCTCTGCACCCGCGTCCCGCCGCCGGCCCCTGGCAGTCTGTGCGGCGCGGCGACGGCGGACTGGTGGCAGGGGCAGTGGCGGACAAGTGCGTGAATTGTGGCGACCGGGTCCTCCTCCACGACAGGCGCTCGGGTGCCTCGGGACTCCGTGCCCGCAGTGCCGGGCGGGATTCCTGACGTCGACCACGCTGGCGCCCTCGGCTGAGGACCTGCACCTGAAGTTCTCGCTCGCGGGCGGCGCGGCGGTGCAGATCAAGGCTCCCCTCTGCTGAGGGGGCGGGCATGCGGCGCTTGCCAGAGCGCGTGCTGAACCAGGTCTTACGCATGCTCGGTGTCAACTCATGGGGAAATCCCATACCATCTTGCTTGGTGTTGCGAATCGACGCTAATCGACGCTAGTCGACGCCTTAATCGATGCTGAATCGACGCTAATCGAGGCTAGTCGGCGCTCATCGAGGCTACATCGGCGCTATCATATCGAGTACCCGACGCTGATCGACGCGAATGACGGAATTACGAGGGCACACACTTGGTGTATTACCGATCTCAACCACGTTTAGCTGGCGACGCGTTTCGGACTCTAGGTCCTCTTCTGGGCCACAAGGCTGCGGTGTCTAGGCCATGATTTGCTACCGAAGGCATGGGCCAAGATCACTACTGCTTGCGGCCGGCTGGCAGGAGCAGCTGAACGAGCGACAGGCGCGTGGAGTGCTGGCGCCCCGCCCAGCGGCGGCGAAGGGAGGGCGACAGATTGACGTGAGCAGCAGGATGCCGATGGGAGGGGATGCCGAGCCCAGGGAATGCTAGAGCACCAACCCATAATAGGGCGACGAAATCTATCAAAATTCCACTGCTCCCTGGCCAGTCCCATCCAAAACCGAGCAGCAGTGCATACGCCGCGCCCTCCTGGCTTGGCCAAGGGAACGTACACACTGCTCCTGGACCCAGGAAGGGCCCAGCCAGGGGGCAGTGGCAATGGAAAGATTTCGTCGCCCGGCAAAAAGCTCCCCATCGCATATCAAACATGTTCCGCCCCCGCGCCCATCTGGAGCCACTGGCCCCGGTCATGAGCCTTCACTCGCTGGCCATGACGAGAAGACAAGCCGCCAGACAGCGGAAAATGCACATGGGCGCCGGGCCACGTGGTAGCCCGCACTCGCTCCGCGGGCGCAAGCTCCCTGAAGCACTAAGCACTGTCACTCCAGCCCCTGTGTTTCAAAATCTACGTAGAATTCCATGCGTCATCACGGCGCCTGGGAAACAAGCTGCCCATCTTCTGTGGGCCAGCCAATTCTCCTGACGCTACGCATTTTCCCGCCCAAAATTCCGGAATCCTGAATCCTCCCAAGGCGCGCCGCCGCCGCGCCGCCCCCCTCCCATCCCCGCTGCGCAGGGCAATCCCCAGGGCACGCAGCATTCTGCAGTCTGCGTTACTCTTCAACGTGAACTTCGCGGATGAGAATTCTTTTTGGCTTTGCGACCAACAGTTCGGTCAGCACCACAGCCGCACGGAGAGTTATCCGATCCTCCTGCAAATCGAGCGATCAATCGACACTTCGGGCGAATCCGTGGCAATAAACAAACCTGGGTACAATAGAGACCTGGTTCACCACTAGCGCAGTGGAGCGCGGACTTGCTTCCAAATGGGGCCTTGAAAGAGAAGGAGGAGGAGGAGGAGGAGGAGGAGGAGGAGGAGGCGAGGGAGGAGGAGAGCAGGAGAACGAGGAGGAGGACGAGGACGACGAGGTGGAGGAAGAGCAGCAGCGAGCACATGAGACGACGCGCCGAATCAAGCAGCGGGACAGACAGGAGCGGCGGACGACACGAGGGATGCAAAGTCGACCACAGAAACAAAAGAGGACGGACGCACGCAATTCCCAGAATTACACAGCATCGCGGCCGCGAGCGGCTACCCCCGAGGAGCCCTCGAGGGCTCCACGCGGGTAGGCTCCTCGAGCCTCGACTTCCGATGGCAACGCGCGCATGGCCAGGCCCCGCGTCGCCGCAATGTCAGCATAGTCGTTGCCCTTCTTGTCCAGCGTACCTTCAGCCCTAGTCTGATGTGATCGCACTGACGTGACCCGCAGCTGTTCTGAGAGGCCACCTTGATCCACCAGGGTAAGTACGCCACTACATCCTCCACAAGTCGTTGCGAGGCCTCCCTGGATACGCACGCCATTGTTTGCCTCGTCGCAGTCCTTCAACCGCCTCGAGGCAGTCAGTCAGCGCGCACGCGCACAGGCGGCATTCCATGCCACACGACCATTACAGCAGCATGTACCTCCGCTTTCGGCACTGACTGTTGTTGTTCAAGTGGTGGACCAAATATAATTTCCGCGCAACTGCTGGCCCATCATGATTGCGACACCCCACACAAGACGATTGGCCCCAGGCCAACCGCCAAGAGAGAGGCCCGATCCATCCGCGTGAATGTTTCCTGCAATCTCAGCCACGCCCCCTCACGTGATCGAATATCCAAACTTCCGCCACGCATGGCGCTGGCGCGCGCGGCGGCGCATCCCTCGGCATAAAAGCCCGCACGAAGACGAGGTCGTCACATGACGCGCTTAGCACGCGCAGTGGCATCCTCACCTACAACAGCCCCCCCCCCCCCTCTCCACACGTAGAAGCGGACGGCACCACAAGCGATGACAACGCGGCAGGACAGCCCATGCAATGAAGACGCTGGTCGCCCACCGCACACCCATATTCACGCGAGGCCTCGCCCGAGGCCACTGGCCCCCAGGTACCGCGAGGCGTAGAGCAGCACGCGCGCGATCACCGAGATGCCATTGGTTGCGTTGCAGCCCCCGCGGTGCAAGTAGCTGCTGCACCAGAGCCAACCAGCATCCACATGGACGCCTGCTGGCTAGGGCCCTCTCAGGCGCACGGCCCTGGCGCCGAGCAAAGTCACGCCACGCCAGCGCGCGCGCGCCCACGCAGGACTCTCAAGTGCAACGCCCAAGTGAATATCCGCCCCCATAATCCAGAATGTCGCAGTGGAGGCCCTCTAGCTCAGCGCGCGCAGCGCCGCGAATGCGGCCCCCGCTGGCCCTGCTGTCTCCGCGCGCCCGGGCGCGGGCCCAAGACGTCGGCGCTGGCGTCGGAAGGCTTGCTCCAGCACGTCGCCCAGCACCTTGAGATTCACCGCAGACAACGCCCATCCACCACAAGAACCTCAGGGCGCTCGTGGGCCCGGGGCTCCATTTGGGACGCAATCCACGCTGATGCGACAGGCGGCGCGCGACTGTGCCCGACGCGTGCCATGATGGACATCGTCTGAGGATATTGGTTGCTCCCACAAATTGCACGCCGTGCAGCATGGCTGGTGCAATACACGGCTGCGCCACAGTACGCCCAAGATCGGCAAGTCCACACAACACCTTGATCTTGGAAAGCGCTTCCACATCTTCGCAATTCGCGCACGCATACACATGAATCCAAGCTGGCTGCCACCGCGCGCCCCCATGCCCAAAATTTCGATGACTTTGAATGACCGATGCCAATGCTGCCGGACCGAAGCAACCGCATGCTGCGCGATCTGAAAATCCGGGGACACCGCCTTGGCCCTGTCCTTTGCTGCAGGCCAGTCTAAGGCCTTGAGGACGTCGCCAGCCTCTGTAGCACACGCACCGTCTGGGGCACGGATTCTTGACGCGTGGCAACAAGTTGCAGGGCGATGTCGCCCGCGCGTGACTCGAAAGAACGCGAGCAGCCATCTTGGACCTCAACGATGTCAGAAATATCGAACGGCAGAACCATCACCAATTGGAGCAGAAATGTGCCACCGCACAGCCTGGGCGCGAAGGAACTTGTCGACATCAAAGCAATGTGTCACGGCGCAGAGCGCATGGACAAGCATGGCTTCCAAATCTGAGCCGCGAACGAGAGCTGGCGCGCCGCGTGCTGAACCCGCCGCCAGCATGCTCGATCAAAGAACACTCGCGCACATCCACCAATGTTGTAATGACCGCCTTGGCACCGTGGCGCGCGTAAGCTTCCGCACACATCATCGCCATGTCACCTATGCCCAGCGTGTATTCGCGTGTCCCCAGAGCAAGGCACGGGCGAGAGTTGGCTGCGATCAATTCCCGGAGATGCTGCACACGAAGCTTCGCGTAGAGTCCGAACAGCGACGGCAGCCACGCTGCTGGGCGAAAACCGCCTTGAGGCTTGGCCAACAGCATGATATGGACGTCAAGCACTGGCGTCGACCATCCGGCCCACGCCTCAGCAGCCCAATAGATACACGCCACCATCGCAAGCGCCGCGACTGATACGAAAGAATGCACGCGGCGGCAGTCCGTCCGCCCACAATCCAGCGCCCGACCTGAGCGTCGAGCAGCCCGTCGAAACTGCCCCGCGGCTGGCACGCGGAATGCACAAGGAGGCAGGCGCTCCACATCTGCGATGAAGTCCAGACGCTCGTCATCCGTGAAGTGCTTGAGACGGTCATCATCTTCCTGGCGATCTCCTTCCCACGTGATGCCCCAGCTAACCATCTGCGCATCTGCAATCACCCGCGAGTGCGACGCGATGGCGCGTCCGCCTTTGATCCGAGCGCGGGCCCATGGCTGGGCCCTCGTCATGGGACGCACCTGCGCTGGCCCCGCCACCATGGCAATCTTGTCCACGCCCGACGAAACTTGCGAGCGCGATATTGTCCTGCTCGCCTGGCTAAACTGACCGCGCACGCCATCAGCGAGTTGGCATTGGCCCGCAAACGGATGATGAAGAGCGCGGGAATGCGCCCGCACGCCGAATGCACCATAGCCCACGCCACGACAATGCACATCATATCTAGATTCGCACGTACGTCTCGGCGAAGGCCTGGCCGCAGAAGCCCAGAGATCTGCCTCCATCTCTCGCGGTCGACGCGGATTTGGGGCGCGTGTATCACGGGCCGCCCCCAACTGTCAGCCCAGGAAGTTACGCCGCGGGTCAGCCCCCACACAGGCGCCCGAAGACTGGCCCCCTACTGCCCCGACTCGACGACATCACTGCCAACGCGGGCTGCCTTGTCCTGCCGGTCCAGGGACTCTACGTGGAGAGGGGCGCTGCCCGCGGCAATGATGATGGGCTCGCGCAACTCGGACTCGCCCGCCCCCTCCAGGCAACACTATCTCCGGGGCGACCCCGCGGCAGTGGCCCCCCGGCAGCGGCGACCTTCCCAGGGTCGGGGCAGGAGGGCGCCTTCGAACAACCACCCGCGAGGTAGGACGAGACGGCCGACCCAGGGGAAGGCGCACCCCTGGCCATGCCATCTGTCGTCGCCGATGACACACTCGACGGTCTCGCCGTCAGCGTCGAGATTGCCCTAGCGAGATCCTTCTGAAAGTCCGCAATGAGGTCAAGGATCGCTTGACCGACTGCTCTGAGGCATCGCGGCTCGCCACCTGCTGCAGGACGTGGCCCAAGCCTCGGACCCCCCACAGGCCGCCATGCATGAGGCCCCATTGGCGCACCCACGACATGCATCTGGCTCTGCCAGCTGATAAATGCTAATCAGCTCGTTTTCAGCATTGGCAATGAAGCGACCGTAGAGGCAACCGTCCTGCATTTGGCTGCATACTTCGTCGACGGCGGCCCTCTCTTCACATCCTGCTCTGCAATGTCCAGACAGGGCGGCCCCTCAATAGGGCCATGCAGCGGCTTGCACCCTTCGGGAAGCTCCTAGGGGCAACCATAATGAGAACCTTGAGGGCCTTGGTCTTGGCCTTCAGGTAGCAGATGACTGGCCCGCGCGGCCTGGCAGGCCATCGTGACAAGGTGGCAGGCGTAGAGCACGCCGCACCGAGGTCAGCAGAGGCGAGCTAGGAGTCGGCGTTGCGATCATCACCCTTCGCCGCGTGACATGCGCCCTCCCCACTGGTGTGAATGAGAGCGCCAGGTTGTTGATCACCGATGCCCAACTTCTGAAAATCCTGTAGCGGAGGAACTCGGCTAGCTGTCGAATATCTGGCGTAGCTAGCTGAGAGATACGCTGCGCTATGAGTGCGTTCCAGGTAGAGAGAACGCACCAACAGACCACCAGCAAGTCTCACATCCACGTGTATGACAACTCCCCGAGCTGGGATGACCTCATATGTCGCAGCGCCCACAATTCTTTCACGATCGTAGCTGGGATGTGCGAGCGAACAAGAACTTCAACTCCTGTCCTCAGTTGTCCTGTCGGTAACCCTCGGAATGCTGCGACGCAAGTCTGCCAGACGTTGCGACGGGCCCAGACCTGCGCCCGTGCGAGGCGCTCAGCATCCACACGTAGCTCTTGATCACAAACAATACTGCTCCCCTGGGCACCCTCCGCGCAGAAAATCTTGCAGGTGCCCCATCAAGACCCGTTAAGGTAGCAATTCCAAGATCCTTGCGCCGCCAGTCCCGTGGAGCCCTCCCCCCCGAGCTTCAACTGCAAATTCCCACGCCGCACGCCTTGGGAGTTCGGTCTGCACGGCATCACCTGCACCGGTTTGAGCAGGCTGGCTGGGAGCGCGTGAGGGGCGAAAAGCGGCAGCCTGAAGCCCACCTGGATGCTGAAATGCCGCTGGCGCTGAAGCTGGCAAGGAGCTGGTTGCCGTTCGTGCTGGCTGTGGCCGCGCGGGCCTGCTGGAGGACGGCCCGAAGCTGCTGGCCCGCCGCCGCGACGTGGGCCAACTCTGAGAGCTGTCGCCCTGTCGCTTCTACCACTGCAGCCTGCGCTTGCGCCACTTAATCTTTCAGTGTCGGCGCCTCAACGCAGAGCTTGCTGAAGCGCGAGTAGGCCTCGGCGATCTGCCTCCAACTTCTCGACGGCGACGGCCCCCTCGCGCGCTCGGCGGCCTTGGCCGCGCAACTGCGACGCGCGCTGCGGGGTGAATCGAAGGGCCGCATCCTGGCACGGAGGGCGGACTCGACCTGATCACGGGCGGCCCTGGCAGAGATGACCACGTCGTGGCTGCCCCCGTAGACGCGTCTAGCTGCGAGCCGCGCCCGCTTGGACTGGGCCACTTCAGCGTCGACGCGCGGAGCATCGGCACCAACAGGCCAGTCGCCAGCATGATCAAGAGGGCCGCCATCACGCAAAGGCCCTTCGACGGCGGTCGCCTGCTGGGCGCCCGCTTGGGCGCGGCCGTGGGATTGCCACCCCTGCCCCTGCCGCGCGCCCAGCGCGTGCTCCTCGGAGGGCAACTGCTGCGGGCGCCGCGCTGCCAGACCACCCCCTCGCCATCTGGCATGCGAATGTGGGCGCGCCCCCCCCCCCCCCCCCCCCAGCTGCGGCCTCTCGCAGCACTGGCGCGGGCTTGCCAAGGCGGCGGCACCAAGCTGGCGAGCGCTGGAGGCCAGCGCCGCCACCCCCCGCCGCGCGATCACCCGCGCCCGCCGTCGGGCCGCGGGCTAGGAGGAGGAGGGGGAGGACGAGAGAAAAAAAAAAAAAAAAAAAAAAAAAAAAAAAAAAAAAAAAAAAAAAAAAAAAAAAATGAGGAGGAGGAGGAGGAGGAGGCGGAGAAGGAGAAAGAGAGGCGGGAGGGGGACGCGGAGGGGGGGAGGAGGAGGAAAGGAGGAAAGGAGGAAGGGGAAGGAGCGGGGAGAGGGGGAGGGAGAGGGGGAAAGGGAGGAGGAGAACGAGGAGGAAGAGGAGGAGGAGGAGGGGGAGGAAGAGGAGGAGGAAGGAGGAGGAAGACGATGAGGAGGCGGAGGAGGAGCGGGGCGGGAAGGCGGAAAAGGAGGAGGAGGAAGAGAAGAGGGGACTGAGGGGGCGATGACGCAGGCCCGCCCAGGGGCCTCTGGCACATAGCCGAGACGCGGCCAATGCCACCAGGGGCTGAGCTCCGATGAGCCCAGCAGCAAAACGAGCCGCATCCGACTAGGCGACGAGGGGGCACAAGGAAACCCGCGCCCGAAGAAAACCAAAACGGCCCCACGGGCCCGAAGCGGATCCAGCCGCAGCGACGAGGGGGGCCCACGCCAGAACCAAGGCGAATCCGACGAGGCCACGAGAGTGAGCCCAGACCGCTGCCGAGCCGCGCCCCCCCTCAGGCCCCATGCGCCCCCTGGAGGCGGCCCTCCTGGCAAGCGTCGACGACCTCCCCCCAGTTCGGCCCGAAGCGCTTCACGGCCAGCTCCAGGAGTCTGTCATCGCTGAAATCGTAGTCCACGAAGTTGGGTCAGTTCCTCCAGTTTCTCGTCAAGAGTGGCGCCGCTAACACCGCGCTCGGCAGGGCTGCCTGCCATCTGAGCGACCTTCAGCTCCTCAGTCTCCTCCTCCAGAACGGAAACGGGCCCATTTTGACCGAACTGGGTCGGTTTGTCCTTCTCGCACAGCGTGCCATCGAGCGACCCCCTGTAAGGAACGAGGTGGTCGCCCCTGAGCTCCCCGAGGGAGCGCTCCAGGAGCCCTAAGATTCCCTGCACGCCGAAGTCGCACTCCGCGAACGTGATGCGCAACTCTGCGACCGTCACGCACCCGTTGCCGTCAGCGTCGTACTTCTCCTATGCACGAAGCAGCGCACATCCACCTTCACCAGAGTCCTGCTCCGTGCGCTGCATGCTATCGTCATTCAGCTCCTGCTCCTCCAGCTGCTTATCGTCGTCGTCGAACTCCTGCCCGCCCAGCGAGTCGTCGCCAACGTACTGGCCGAGCTGCTGGAAGCGGCTCTGCACCTCCATTCCGCACTCGACCTTGTCCGCGGGCGTTGGGCTCGAAACGGCCCCAGTCGCCCCGCCGCGACCCTCCCCGTCAAGGCCCCCTGACTCCTCCACCCACCCACCCACCC
>CAUYUJ010015639.1:286958-299962 GCA_963575745.1 Prorocentrum cordatum
GTCTTGGGGCGGTCTTGGGCGCCTCTTGGGCCGTCCTGTAACGTCGGAAAGCCCAAAAGGCGACTTTGTTAAAAATGTACGTTTTACGAAGGGAATGGGCCAATTCTTGCGTCTAGGGGCCCTCTTGGGACGCATGTTGGAGGCTTCTTGGGGCCTCTTGGGGGCGTCCTTGGACGTCTGGGGTCTCCTGGGGCCTCTTGAGGGGCCTCCTGGGGGCAAGGCTCGAGCTTGCGGTTCGTGATCTTGGGCGCCTCTTGGGCCAAGGCCTCTTGGAAGTTTCTTGAAGGCCGTCTTGGGCTTCTTGGGGCCTCTTGGGGGCTTGGCCATCTTCAGCATCTCGGAGCCCTCTTGGAGGCCTCTTGGAAGTTTCTTGGGCCGTCTTGGGCGCTTCTTGGGCCGTCTTGTCTGACTGGGGAGGCCTCCAGCAAGCCCCGACGAGCCTCCGGGCCCCCCGGGGCGCACATTTGTGGTCCAGGTCCCGGCCCCGGGCCCCCGGACCCGGTGCGCCGTTATATGTATACATATACACACAGACATACAGTCATACAAGCATACGGACACGCAGACAAAAAGACACACGCACATATATACAGGCATACAGACATACAGATAGGCGTGCACACATATCTACATATAGACATGCATGTATACATGCGTGTATATATATATATGTATATATACACATATGTAGATATGTGTATACATGTCTGTACCTATATACTTGTGTACATGCCCCGCCCTGCCCGCCCTGCCCGCCCTTCCCGTCACCTCCCCCACCCACCACCCCGCCCCCATGGAACACAGCCCGTCAGCCCCACCCTCCCACCCCCCGGCGGAAACGTAAAAACAGCACAGAAACTCCCAGCCTAAAAATACGACAACAACACCAAAACATTACACAAACACGTAACGAATTACCAGGCTGCCCAGCAGCGCGCCGCCGAGTTACCGTCTCAATGCCAAACACTCCCGCGGTCTCCTCCACTCACCCCACCTGCCCCCTGCGACCGAATGGAACACAGGCCGTCTTGCCCACGGAGAATCGTCTACGTAAACCGCGTGCTTGATTTCAATGGCCAAGCTCCCAGCCGGACAGGTGAGTGTCTCCAATGTGGGCACAGATGTTGTTACACATATTGTAATGTAATTGCTTGAAGGACCTCCGAAAGCGCCCGTACCAACAGAGCCTCGCGTTCGCTTCCAATGAGAACACAAAAGAAATGCCTGATTCGCCTTGGCTCGGACGGGCAACAGCCCATTCCAGCCTCGCCTCCGTCCGTCTTCTTCATCATCCATATTATGTATATTCCTATCTTTCTCCCCCCTACACACATACAGACACACACCACCGCGTTCCTATTCCTCGTCCTCTCCCTCCTTTGCCCCACGAGTCTTGCCATTCCCCCCGAATCCCTTCCGCCGTTCTCAAATATTCCTGCCCCTCGCTTTCAAGCCCTGATGCCGCCTATGGTGCCGCCCTCACCCGCGGTGTCATCGAACGGCACGCACAGCCCCATGTCCTGAGGCCGGGGGGGTCATTGCGAAGCCCCGCCATACGCGGGGTGGCAGCTGAACGAAGATGGAGAGAACACATCGGGAGATAGGAGGGGAAGGGAAGGGAGGGGAGGAGAGCAGAGGGGAGGGGAAGGGAGAAGGGGAGGGGGTGGAGCATGATGGGGAGCGAGGCGAAAAGGGGAGGAGAAGGAGAGGAGGGAGGTGGAAGATCATTGGGCGATGGGCAGGGAAGGAGAGAAAGAGAGAGAGAGAGAGACAGAGACGAAAGAGAGAAACATAAAGAGAAAGAGAGAGAGAGAGAGACATCACACAAATGGGGAAAAGAGGAAGGAGACATGGCGGGAGAAAGAGAGAGGGCTGGCAGGCGAGATGACGGAAAAAAAGTTACCCGACATGAGGTTGCAGTCGTGCTGTTGGTGGATGGCCTACTGTCGTGCTGTTGGTGGATGGCCTACTGGCGGCCAACATCATGAGCAGACCTCCCCACGCAGCAACCAAGGGAGACTCAACAACCCCCAATGTAGCCCCAATAGATCCACGACGCGCCCAGGAAACTTGTGGGATACGAACAAACGGGAATATGTATTAATATAAGAATACATAAACACATGCATCGACTAAAAAATGCTCAGCGCACTACGATCCCAAGTATGCCCCGACACGGCCCAAGAGGCCACCAGAGAAGCCCGACACCAAGACGGGCCGAGGACGACCCCTTGACGGCCCCCAGGAGCGCCGCAAGATCAGCGCAAGGCGCCCCGAGAAGTCCCAGAGGAGCCACGAGCCCTAAAGAGGCCCCAGAACAGTCCCGAGAGGCCCCCGAGAAGACGAAAGTATCCTTCTCGTTGGGACTACAGCATGTGAGAGGTATGGGATGGGCCGCAAGAGTGATGGACATATAATAAGAAGATGGGAACGCATCCACGCAAATAGCGACCATAGATTGTCCGGGCGTGGAAGGCGCGCGCGCGCCGTTGGGGGAACCCGACCCAAACCGGCGAAAGGATGAGACACTATAAACCCATCCTGGGACCACGCAGCATGGCCCCTGAAGTTGGCGGCGACCTGATAAGTGAGATGAGTAGCACGTTCAATAAATAAGGGCACTGTTTTCCCTCGCACGCGAAAATCACCCCCAAACACACAGAAGCACAACTGGCTGTTTCATGCAAGACAGAACAAAAAAACAAAACAAACAAAAAAACAACAAAACGCGCTGTTGCGTCACGCTCGTCGCCGCCCCACCTCTTTCGAGGCTGTCGGAATGCTACGCGCCCAGAGATGTTACCACAGAGCGGGGCAAATGTCTCAAGCTCGCGTCGAAGTCTGAACTTCTGCCCGCCCAAGACTGCCTGGAACAACAACTTTCTGCTGATGCTACCCTCTGTACGTCCGCGTGCTGTCATGCCACACGCGTCACACCACTGCAAGCAAGTGCAACGCCTACTTCCAGCATTTCTCGCATCCAACGAACGTGTCCTAGCAGTGCGGGTTCGGAGGATGTCTGTAGGTGCGGTGTGCATTACTCGGTGAAGATTGCGTGCCAATTACGCGTCGACGGCCAATCAGATTCTGACTGACAGCCCACCAACTTCTCGGACATGTCGAAGGCTTCAGGCATTGACAGATTAGACAGTAGTTTGTGTCGCGCAAGCAGAGGCGGGCGACAGTCGCCCAGATTGCAAACGGCCGCGAATGCTTCAGTCGCAGTGCTCGGTCGGATTTTGGAGTCGATGAGATTCGCAGTCGCAGAAGCCGCCTACAAAGTGCGCAACGGGCTTTTGTTTCGACGAGAAAACCCGCCACATGGTATTGGCCCCGCTGTGCACGCTCACTTCCCGCGAGGGCGCCTTCGCGGGGCATGCGACCTGGCGCGGGAAGCGGCCCTGGCAGCCGTGGCACCGCATCTCCAAATCTGGATCGGAATGTCGCTACCCGGTCGTCGGTCAATGGTTCGCGTTCGTCGTCGCAGGGGCGCTGGATCTGTCCTCGGTTGGGACCCCTGTCCCACGCTGGGCGCCGTCGTCGGTGACCCCGCCAGGATTGCGCCGCAAATGGGCACGGATCTTGTCCACGGGCAGGGCGAAGGTCGTTGATGACATGGCGTTTTCGCCGTGTCTGTCGAGCAGTCCAACTTCGCTGCAACGGCGGGCCGATGGACCCGCCGTCGCCCATGGGTTGAGACCCCTCTATCATGAAGATAGCGCCGTCTGCAATGTCCACGTCGACGTCACAAATGAAATTTGACGATTTGTCAGTGACACCCTCGCGGGGTTCTCCTTTTCTGGCTTTTCCTTTGCCTGGGGCTCGACGATCCGCACTTTGACCGCGCCCACGATAATTGTTGTCCGTCGCGCCCATCGTTCCTCTGAACAGACATGAATCACGAGACGCCTCTTCCACGCAATCGCATTAGCCATCCTTTCGCCTATTCCTTCTCCCCCCGTCAGTACCCAAATAGCGCGTCACACTCGGCGCACAAGTGTCTCCGCGAATCGTCGCCGTCGCCTTCTGGAACGTTGTGCCGCCCAAAGAAGCATTCGACAGCCGCGTCTTGACTTGAGAAGCGAATTATACCAGCCCGACCCAGATCCCCCAGACCAGCTGAGGACTCAGCGCGAGCGCCCGTGCCGGAGTCGATCGAAGCTTCAGGAGGAGTCCGCGAGGCTCTCGTCTCTCCCCAGAAACTAGCCGAAGGTTGAGGAGGCCCCGGTGAAATGTCTGCCTGCCCCCACCTTTGAACTGACGGGACGTTGTCACTCACTCGGAAGAGCGGCGCAGGGCTTCCCGCCCGCAGAGCCCGAAGTAGCCTTGAAGGGGCTGTCTCCAGGTATAAGCTGGCGCCCGTCGTTGGACAACGAAGGCGTCAACGTGCATAGCGTCCCGTCCATGTCCTAGGCCTCGGCAAAAAAAAAGATGTTACTGTAGGTTTTTTCGATGATGTGCCCATAGGGCGCACCCGTTCAACTAGGTCATCGCAGCGTGATTGGGCAAAGGGTGCCTGTCCGCCGAGTGGCTGCAACAGTGTGATGGTTCTCTGCGTAGCAACACCTAGGCCCCAAAATAGCATGGCACGGAGTACTTGGAAGATCGGAATATAGATGCCTACAGATGGGGCCTCGAGGCGTGCGAGTTCGAATATGGCTAGCGTATCGTCAGTTCGTTCTCCTAGATCTATGTGGAAATCAATGAGGAAGCCAGTGACGGGATCCGCCTGGCCCCGCCCATCTCAACTTCGCGCTTGATGACGTTGCTTGGGGTTATCATCGAAATGTGGCGCGCTGTGCCGCCCAGGCCGCGCTGAAGCGCAGTAGCCTGTGGTTGTGGGGTCACGCGTACGCTCGCTACTTTGAGCCGAGCGGTAGCTTCCAACACCCAGTCTCGGAAAGATACGTTTCCTTGCGGGGACCAATACGGTCCTCGCGTGCTCGTGTCCTCATTTATTTAATCGCTTCGCTCATTCCGCCGGCCCTCGAGCGCTCTATGGGGCCTCTTTGAAGCCTCTTGGGGGCCTCTTTGGGGCCTCCTAGGGGCCTGTTGGGGGCCTCTTGGGGGTCTCTTGGGGCTCCTTGGCGGCGTCTTGGGCCCCCCTTGGGCCTCTTGGGTGGCTCTTGGGGGCCTCTTGGGGCGGGGTAGTCGAGTGCACCCCCCTCGGAGGCCACGATCCTCGTGAGGGGTGTCGAAAAAAGGCCCTCAAAACCATCTCTGATCCGACCCTGCCGGGGATCGCCCAGGGTACTTTTCGCCGGGGGACCCCCAGGGGCCGCCCCGCGCGCGCGAACTAGAAGTATTATTTAGCAGTTACCGGAGATCTTAGCACGCCTCTGGCCCGTTGGGCCGGCGAATTTTGTCTATTTAGCCGATAGCGACTCCAAGTATAAGCCAAAACGCTGCGAAAATGGCGAGTCCGAAATGTGGGGTAGCATTGGCTTAAGGCATCGCCGTCAACTGTCGAATGTTCCTCGAGGTTATATTACCAGGTTCCCCTCGGAGCGACCTGTTTCCAGGAAGCGTGCTTCTAAGCGCGTACGTTGTAGGATCCTTCCTGTGGTTGGCACAGCTTGTAGTGGTACTGAATGGCATGCCCAATGATGGTGAAACTCAATCTCGAACGACCTGATACATCGTGCCGCAAATACATCAAGCTGCTTTTCACCAGAGATATCTGGTTGGCCTGCGCCAGTCGCAAATGAGGTATTCGCGGGGAGTCGGCGCAGGTAGGGCGCATTAGGTGGTGTAGAGCAGGATCAACAAAGCGGGACCCAGTCTGAGCAGGTCAGCTCTGCTAACAAGTCGAACCTGTAGTTCTCGTCTTCTCGTCGGAGAGACATCATGTAAGAGGTATGTGATGATGCATAGTAAGAAATATGGATGTAGCATAAACGGTGAGAACATTCCCCCGAAAATCGCGAGTACTAAATGCTCAGGCATATCAGGCGCGTGCCCTTCAAGCACCTGAGCCCAATCGGCAACGGGATGGTACTATGTAAGCCTATCCTGAGACCACCCAGTATGCCCTGAAGTCGAGAGGCCCCCAAGGCGCCATCCAGCAAGCCACGAAAGACCCACAAGGTTGGGCAATTGAATCCACTGCGGCTGGTTGCCCCAGGAGGGTCAGGAAGGGCCAGAACAAGCTCACATGACAACGAAGACGGCCCTTAACGGGACTCAACACGGCCCAACGGCACCCAAAGCAGCCCCAAGACGGTCAAAGACTGCACGACGATGACCCGAAGGTCCACCAGAGGCCCCAAGATGGCACCAGAAGACCCCAAGAGGCCCCGAAGAAACCCCACAAGTAACCTGGGAGGCCGAAACCGCTGGTTCAACCTGGCTTCCCATGAGCTTTTCAGGGCCCTTCAGCGTAAGATGAGTCCAGGACAGCTGCACGCAGGCCCAAGGTGGCCCAAGACGGCCCAGAGGGGACCAAGACTGACCGCCCAAGAACGCCCCAAGACTGCACAAGACCGCCCCAACACGTCACCAAGGCGGCCCCAAGACCCATCCAGGCGTCCCGAAGATGCTTCGACTGTGCTTCCCTGGAGCCCATGGTAGAATTACGAGGTAGACAGAATCGGCTTACCTATACAACCACCCTTCAAATGATAAGGAGGTTGTGGGGGGGAGAGGGGGGGAAACAACATCTGACTCAATCGATCTAACTATCGATCTCACTCAAAGGGACACCACGGGACACCACGGGACACCACGGGACACTTGTCCACCTCACTATCGATCTCACTATCGATCTCCCTCAACGGGACACCACGGGACACCACGGGCCACCACGGGACACCACGAGACACCGCAGGACACCTCTCGATCTCACTATCGGTCTCACTATCGATCTCATTATCGATCTCACTCAACGGGACACCATAGGACACCACGGGACACCACGAAGCACCTCGGGACACCACGTCGATCTCACGATCGATCTCACTATCGATCTCACTTTTTGGGACACCACGGGACACATCGGGGCACCACATCGATCTCAGTATCGATCTCACTATCGATCTCACTATCGCCACGGGACACCACGGGACACGTGTCGATCTCACTATCGATCTCGCTATCGATCTCACTCAACGGGACACCACGGGACACTACGGGCCACCAAGGGACACCACGGGACACCGCTAGGGCCACCACCAGACGGAGGAGAATCATTTGTCTTGACTTCGCCCTAGCAACGGCGGACACCACGGAACACCACGGGACACCACGGGACATCGCTAGGGCCACCGCCGGACGGAGGAGAATCATGTGTCTTGATTTCGCCCTAGCAACGGCGGACACCACGGGACACCACGGGCCACAATGAGACACCACGGGACACCGCTAGGGCCACCGCTGGACGGACGCAGGAGAATAATTTGTCTTAACTTTGCCATAGCAACGGCGGGTTAATTCCTCTCGCGCGCCAACGCAGCTTCGCCTCGTCCGCACGCACGAAACGAACGAAACGAACCGACTTCCCGGTTTGGGGTCTCCGTTCCACTGCGATCTCACCCTCCAAACTCCGATGGTAGAAGAACCCGTGAGCCATCTCCAGGCAAAGCTGGCACGGTGGCAGGATTTGCCGCAAGCGGCTGCATGTGTCCTTCTCTACCTACATATGTTGCATTGATTCATACGCTCCAAGTATCCGTCAGATGGCTCATCATGGTAGTAACCATCACTATACATGTGTGAGAAGCCGTGACTTGTTCGTGGGTATCACAGATTGCAATGGATATGCTGCTACTTGCGCAGGTGCCCAACAACGATGTGCCAGGGGAGGGTGGTGGACATTCCGCTGCCAGTCGTCAGTCGGTTGGCGTAGCTGCTGTCTGAGAATCTTTCAGGAGGCATACACTGTTACAGACCGTACCACCCATCGACGTGTTGCATTGTGTGGGATCCGGGTTGGTTCGACAGTTGCTTTCCTGAAGCTGTCGCACAGTTCGGTGGCAGCCGACATCAGCGGGTTGTAATGCTGGTGGGAAGCACCAACCCATCACACGTCATCTATCAAAGTGTGCGAGATATACCAAGGATGAGGATGCCGTGGCGGCGGGAATCACTGGAAAGAGGCTGCCCTGCACGACACAGATGATAGCCCAGCGTAAATTAAAGCGCCTACCACACAGCCATCGTCTAACTCTCAATACTCTGCGACTGATGTCGTGTGCAAATGGTTAGACGAGGATGTGCGGGATGGCTTACACATCCCCCGCCACCCCTCTCCGTTTCCAGACAGTCCCACACCCCGCCCGCACCCACCCTCAAGAAAACAGAGTCCCCACATTCCATGTTCATTCCGACCCACATCCTCGTCGCTTCATCCTCCCTACCGTCACGCCTGCCTCCACGCCCCGCCCCCCCTCCCCTCCCCCTTCCCCTCGTTGCATCCCAGAGGGTCCACCAGCACTGGCCGCGGTGCCGCATACGAGCTGCTGCTGGCCACGACTACGTTGGATTCCTGCTCGGGCGGGGCAGGCTCGCGCGAGCTGCCGAGGAGGGCGGCGGGGATGGGAGGGCGGGGAAGGAGGGGAGAGGAGGGGAGGGAGGGAGGGAGGGGGGGGGGGGAGGCAAGTTAGGTGCGCTCGCGGCATATCTGACATCCTACCCCTCCCTCCCATCCCTTACCATAGCGTAGATCCCCTCTCTACTCGCACAGTCGGATGTCGAGTAGGGCAATGATCCCGAAAGGGTACGCGATGAATTGTAGAGCACGGCATGACATGGGGTAGAAGAGCACCGCAAAGCGTAGTATGTCACAGCATGGCGTGGCGCGGCGCAGTGAAGAATTGCATCACAAAGTTTTGCAACGCAAAGCATGGCATCGCACAGCGGCCCCGAACATAACATTGCATAGCATGGCGTTGAAGATCAAAGCGTAGCATGGCATAGCATGGCGTGGCACTTAAGCACTGGATATGACAGCTGCAGCCGAAGGCATGGCATCGCGCAGCGGAACGCAACCTAGCATTGCATTACATGCCGTGGCATGGCACGGGAAATGACGCCAGCGCTGCAGCGGGAGCACGATTCGGAACGAGCGGAAGCGCGGAAATGAGGCCAGCGCTTCAGCGGGAGCACGATTCGGAACGAGCGGAAGCGCGGAAATGAGGCCAGCGCTTCAGCGGGAGCACGATTCGGAACGAGCGGAAGCACGGAAATGAGGCCAGCGCTGCAGCGGGAGCAGGATTCGGAACGAGTTGAAGCCCGAAAATGAAGTCCGCGCCTCAGTGAGAGCATAATTTTGAAAAACAACCAAGCGATAACCCAACTCCGGGAAATCCTGTGTGTAAACAAACAGTACGCGGAGGGTGCCCGATTCCGCACGCCATCAGGGGATGGAGGAGAGTAGTACTCATATTGTGTAATTGTAGAAGGGGGGGCAGCATGTAGGGGGCGGGGGGGGCAGGGGGGCAAGTGTGGGAGGCAGAGCGGCAAGGGGCGGGGAAAGGGAAAACAGGAGCCAGGGACGATGGGGTCGGCACCGGGGGTGGGAACGAGGGATGGTGGACGGGAGATGGGTGGACAAGGACGGGGAAAGGGTGCACGGGGGACAAAGCTGGGAGCGGAACAGGAGAGGGAACGGGGACAAGGACGGCGACCATCATCATGATCATCAACAGCAGCATCGTCATCGTCGTCGTCGCCATCGTCATCATCATCCGCATCATCATCACGACCACAATCATCATCAGCATCATCAGCATCGCCAGCTTCACCTTCCTCGTTATCAGCATCGCCATAATCAGAATCAGCATAACAATCATCATCATCGTCATCATCATCAACCACAGCATCATCAGCATCATCATCATCATCATCATCATCATCATCATCATCAGCATCAGCATCGGCATCATCGTCATCCTCATCCTCATGAGCATCATAATCATCATCGTCATCATCATCCTCAGCATCATCATCATCATCATCAGCAGCATCAGCATCAGCATCAGCATCAGCATTATCATCATCATTGTTGTTATAATCATCATTATCATCATCATCATCATCATCATCATCAGCATCATCAGCATCATCATCATCACCATCATCATCATCACAATCACCATCATCGCTCCCGACCCCCCTCTCCTCACCCTCATCCCTGGCACGCCTTCACGTCGCAGTGGATAAAGCCTCTGCTGTGCAGGTGAGCCAGGCCCTCCAAGCACTGCTTGAAAAGGCCACGCCACCAGCGCTCACTCAGGCTGACGCCTGCCCCCAAGCTTGCGCAAGAGGAACGAGCAGGAGGAGCAGGAGGAGGAGCCGAAGCTGGAGGGAGGAGCAGGAGAAGGAGGATGATTTTGAAACAGTGGATCCGATCTGCGTTCGTGCCATGAATATTTCCCGACTGCAAGCTCATGGCAGAGTTCATTGTGCAGCTGCATTGGGGAGAGCGCTGGCCCTGGAAACTAAATTCCGAACAACATCGGCGCAAGTCGCAGCAAGTTTGAACGAGTCGTCTCCCAAAGGCACACGGAACCCAAAAACGATCCCAATACGATCAAAGATCGGGCCAAAACCGCCCAACAACCGTTCTAACAAGAATCGTATGCCACGATGCCACATGACACGAGCATCTAGGACATCGGGAATTCACTTGCCAGGCACGATAACCGCATGCCATTGCAGAAGCGGACTGTTACATGCTACGTCAGTTTATGCATTAGCTCTCAGAGCCTTGATGATAAGCGCGTCCTGGGATAGACGTGCCACACGTTCCGACCCTCTAGAGCCCAGGGCGAGAACTTGTCACACGTAGCGGCCTCTTGCGCGCTTCTCAAAGACTCGTCACACTCTACACCATGCTGGCACAACGAAGGAACTTGCCGCAAGCACCGAAATGTTCACGCCTCCATCGTTTCCACCCCGATACAAACGCTCAAACCGGGACACAGTGCTCGACACCCAAAAACCAGGTACAAGGTTCTTCCCTGAATGGAAAAGTTGTCCTCGACGTTGCAATCGTCGGCGCTGCAAGCAACATAGCAAAACCAAAGCATCGCCCTCGAGAAAGCGCAATGTTGCCCTCGCGTCAGCGCCGGAAAGGCCGCTCCAAAATACGCGCCCGCTTCGGCGTGGGATCCACTTGCGCGCTGAAGAAACGAAGATGTGGTCTTGCTCGAACGGGGCCGCACGCGCGCTCCGTGAACCGTGCGCTCCCGTATGCACTGGGAGCACTGTGCTCACGTCGAGCGTGGGATGGGGCCACGTCGGTTCGAGGCTTCTGCCACGCCACTCTGCTGGACCGATTGAGCGGCACGAAGCCACAGCCATATGGGTGAAGAAGACGGACACCCGACCGGGTTCACCGCACCGGCTCTGAAGAAGACGGAGTTACCGAAGAAGACGAGGAGGAGGAAGAATAATGACGCGCACCGAAAGTAGCTCCCATGCGGCAGGTTCACGACGAGATAACATCAGAGTTGGTTTTTGACACCGCGTAGGTCGTCCAACCATTCACGATCACGGCTTTCCGACCGCGCAGAACGTTCATTATCGAACGACCTAGGGCCGCTTGGAGGCGCTCAACGTCCGCGCGTCGGTCGCCGCGACGCCAACGGAACACATGCTTGGTATCGCGCACATTCACACGTGCTCCCACCTCCCCCAGCCTGGGACCAACCTGTTCTACAAACTGCTCAGTTTGCTGCATCCTGCGCCTGTCCTCAGCAGGCACAGGCACACGCTGACAGGCATGCTTGGCCCAAAGGTCGGCCTGGAAATTCCCAAATGTGTGACGCCCACTGATCTTCCCAGCTGCCACATCTGCCTTAGACCATATTCCTTTTCCTCCTCCTCCTCCTCCTCCTCCTGCTCCTCCTCCTCCTCCTCCTCCTCTTCCTCACCATCATCATCACCAGCATCATCACCAGCATCATCATGTTCGTTCCATCCTGAATCATCATCATCAACATCCTCATCATCATCAGCAGCATCATCACCATCATCATAATCCGCCGGCCCTAGAGGCGTGTGCGATATCCTTTGTGCTAAGCCTAAACGAATGCCATCGACACCTCACTCCTTGACACTTCACCACCCGTCAGTGCCTCTCCGCCCAACCCGCAATTTCTCGCACGGAACCCACCGACGCCCAGGCCAACGCTCCCACCACGTCCCGACACCTCTATCTACGGCAGCTCTGTTCTTGGGATCCCCCAACCCGCAATTCCTCGCCCGGAACCCACCGACGCCCCCCCCCACGCTCCCACCACGTCCCGACACCCCCATCCACGGCAGCTCTGCTCTTGGGATCCCCCAACCCGCAATTCCTCGCCCGGAACCACCGACGCCCCCCCCCACGCTCCCACCACGCCCCGACACCCCCATCCACGGCAGCTCTGCTCTTGGGACCCCCAACCCGCAATTTCTCGCCCAGAACCCACCGACGCCCCCCCCACGCTCCCACCACGTCCCGACACCCCCACTCACGGCAGCTCTGTTCTTGGGACCTCCCAACCCGCAATTTCTCGCCTCGAAACCACCGACGCACCCCCCCCCACGCTCCCACCACGTCCCGACACCCCCATCCACGGCAGCTCCGTTCTTGGGACCTCCCACCCCGCAATTTCTCGCCCGGAACCCACCGACGCCCCCCCCGCGCTCCCACCGCGTCCCGACACCCCCATCCACGGCAGCTCCGTTCTTGGGACCTCCCACCCTGCAATTTTCTCGCCCGGAACCCACCGACGCCCCCCCCCACGCTCCCACCACGCCCCGACACCCCCATCCACGGCAGCTCCGTTCTTGGGACCTCCCACCCCGCAATTTCTCGCCCGGAACCCACCGACGCCCCCCCCCGCGCTCCCACCGCGTCCCGACACCCCCATCCACGGCAGCTCCGTTCTTGGGACCCCCCACACCGCAATTTCTCGCCCGGAACCCACCGACGCCCCCCCCCACGCTCCCACCACGTCCCGACACCCCCATGCACGGCAGCTCCGTTCTTGGGACCTCCCACGCCGCAATTTCTCGCC
>CAUYUJ010015639.1:300062-320494 GCA_963575745.1 Prorocentrum cordatum
CGTCCCGACACCCCCATCCATGGCAGCTCCGCTTTTGAGACTCCCCAACCCGCAATTTCCCGCCCGGAACCCACCGACGGCACCCCCCACGCTCCCACCACGTCCCGACACTCCCATCCACGGCAGCTCTGTTCTTCGGACCTCCCAACCCGCAATTTCTCGCCCGGAACCCACCGACGCCTCCCCCCCACGCTCCCACCACGTCCCGACACCTCCATCCACGGCAGCTCTGTTCTTGGGACCCCCCAACCCGCAATTTCTCGCACGGAACCCACCAGCGCCCCCCCATAGCTCTCACCACGTCCCGACACCTGCATCCACGGCAGCTCTGTTCTTGGGACCCCCCAACCCGCAATTTCTCGCACGGAACCGCTATCCGACCGCCCTCACCCACTCTACACACGCCCCGAACACCCCCCATCCACGGCAGCTCCGTTCTTGGGATCCCCCAACCCGCAATTTCTCGACCGCAACCCACCGACGCCCCCCCCCACGCTCCCACCACGTCCCCCCCCCACGCTCCCATCACGTCCCGACACCCCCATCCACGGCAGCTCCGTTCTTGGGACCCCCCAGCCCGCAATTTCTCGCCCGGAACCCACCGACGCCCCCCCTCACGCTCCCACCACGACACCCCCATGCACGGCGGCACTGTTCCTGGGCCTCCCAACCCGCAATGTCTCGCGCGGAACCCACCGACGCCCCCCCGACGCTCCCATCACGTCCCGACACCCCCATGCACGGCAGCTCTGTTCTTGAGACCTCCCCATCCCGCAATTTCTCGCCCGGAACCCACCGACGCCCCCCCCCCGCTCCCACCGCGTCCCGACACCCGCATCCCGTGGTCCCGTGGTGTCCCCAAAAATGAAATCGATAGTGAGATCGATAGTGAGATCGACAGGTGTCCCGTGGTGTCCTGTTGAATGAGATCGATTGTGAAGTCGATCGTCATATCGATACTGTGATCGATGCGATGCCCCCAGGTGCCCAACCAGCATTCTGTGCTGAAGGATTCAGCGAATAAGGTTCTCCGTAACATCGTCCTTCTCCGCATCCATGAACCACGTCGTGACCTCCTCCTGCTCCTCCTGCGTGACCTCCTCTTAGTATTCCTCCTTCTCCTCTGTAATATCCTCCTTCTCCTCCGTAACCGCCTCCTTCTCCTCCTCCTGATCCTCCATCCACTCCTTCTCCTCCTCCTCCTCCTTCTCCTCCTCCGTAACCTCCTCCTTCTCCGCCTCCTTGCTGCCCCCCGCTCTCCTCCTCCCCATGGAACCAGCACGCTACTAATTAGCACCGCAAACAAAAGTAAAAAAGTCCAGACCTTCTTTGGGGTCGGCGGCAGAGGCGGCAGCCTTTAGATAAGCATCACCAGCATCATCGTTATCAAAATCGAAGTAAAAACCAAAATCATCATTAGCATCGTCCACGTCATCCTCCTCATCATCCTCGTCGTCGTCGAAAGAATGCGGATCCTCCGACCTCCTCGGAACCCACCCTCCCAGGTGCTAGCAGCAGCACGGCCAAGACTGTCATGTGCGCCGAGCTGCCGAAGGGGCGCCAGATCTTCGGCCAGATAGATGACCTGTTCGGCGAGCACGAGTCGGGCGTAGGAGGACGGCGAGGTCAGCGACTAGGGCGTCGAGGAGGCCGTCGAGTGCAGCCGCGCCGCCGAGGAGGTGATCGACCCGAATGCCGACGAGCAGGAGGCGCTGTGGCAGCTCAAGCTAGACAGGGCACTTGCGGACGATCGCAAAGCGTGGAGGTCACCACCCGAGCACGCCCAGCAGGCCACGGCGCACCAGCTCGACCCCCACGGCGACAACGAGACGGGCGCGCAGTACGGAGCTCGGGCGCACGCAGTTGAACAGTACTACTGCACAACGCCCGCGACCGAGGTAACCGAAAGGCGCAACTTCAGCGGCAGAGCGGAGGAGGTGCGCTCCACGAAGAGGAAGGTCAGGTTGGGTTATCACGTCAGCACGGGCCTGAACAGGCCCAACAGGTGGTGGGACACGCTGGCGCCCTACCTGGCGCAACTGCAGAGGCGCGGGCGGCACGGGCGCGAGGGCCGTTCGCCATTCGAGCGTTGCGCCTGGACGCGGGCGGCCCCGTCCCAAGCGGTGGCAGCGCGAAGACGGCGGCAAGCAGAAGCGCGAGTGGCGCACCGCACTCAGCGGCATCGAGGCCATGAGCGAGGGACAGCTCCAGAGCCTCGGGGTGGCGGCCCTGGCCACCGCGAGGAAGGGCAAGAGGGTGGAGGTCGGCGAGGCCCTACTCGCCTACACCAACTGGGTGCAGGAGCAGGAGGCTGCGGGCAGTGCGACAGCGAAGTTCGCTGCGAGGGCGTAGCGGCTGCCAGCGCGGTCGACTACGAAGGGCGCGCAGCGGTCGAAGAAGCTGAAGAGAAGCTTCAGCAGAGCCGCCATCTTGGACAGGCTCGAACAGTCGAGGAAGGCCGCGAAAGAAAAGGACTGGGCGCCCATCACCATCGAGCATTGCGGAGCCCCGGCTTTCAAGCGCACCCCCCCCCCCCCCCCCCCCCCCCCAGCGCGAGGGAGGGGCTCAGGAAGATCATCCAGGAAGTCGAGCGCCAGGGAACTTGGCAACGGCAGATACTGGTCGCGCTGGCGAGCCTGTTGCGGAAAGACGCAGGAGCTGATTGGGCGAAGCTCTGGTCTCCAAGATGCGCAGCGAGAACACCAGCGAGTGGGTCGCCAACATGGCGGACAACTAGGACGCGGCGATTGCGGGCCACGGCGCTCTCAAGGAGGCGTCGGTCCACCTCTTCGTCGACGAGTTCCTGGAGCGGCCGCCCATGAAAGTCTACGCGGTGGCGGCCTCGTGGGACTTGGCGGAGTTAGACGACGCGCTGGAACCCGCCCTCATTCTGGACGAAGGGCTCAGGCTCGGCATCCCAGCTCGCACTATGCACTTGGGGGTGCCGAGCCACCTGAGCGCCAGGCCCATCAGGGAGAGGACGGCGCACGCGGAGCCGAGACCGCCCGACTGGTCCATCTGCGCAGGTGCTCGCTGGGGGATCGACTTCGGCAGGGTGGCCCTCTGCGCGGCGCTGGAGAGGATCAGCAGCATGTTCAACCAGGTCCACCTCCGCTCACGGGCGGACGTCGCCACCGCGAGGATGGAGGGCACGAGGCGCGAGGTGGTCGAGCAATTGGCCAACGCGGAGGTGGACTTCGCGTCGGGTGCCAGGAAGGCGAAGCTCACGCTGCCCTCCAAGCTGGCGCTTCTCGGCAACCACATGGACGCGGTGAACGAGGCGGCGCCCAAGCTGCACCCCCGAAACACACGCGTCGGCCTGCCCCCCAAGCCGCCCCATACATAGATGGGGATGCAACGCATTTGGGAGCTTAATTTCGCGGCAACTTCGTTGCGCCACAATCCCGCGCAAGGCGCGCAATACCGGGTTGGCACGGGAAGAGGCCCACCCAGGCCAACAAAGATCACTGCAACAAAGTGCGGCCCCCTTTTTCCTGCCTCACAGTCGCGACGCGGCCGGGGGCGGAAGAGATGGAGGAGGAACGGAAGAGAGACAGGATGCATTTTTCTCTCGCGCGGCAACGCGCGGGGAGGCAATCCCCCAGAGAGCCCGCGCCCCAAAACTGCGAGCATGGACTGCTGCCGGCGCTGGCCTCGACAGACGCACGGAAGGCCCCCTCAGCGGCCTGCCATTCCGACGGGAGACACTCCTCGCAAATTAGCTTGCGAAGCGCGGGCGTGGACATAATTCCCCCATGGCTAGCGAGACTGAACTGCCAGCCACGGGAGGTCCGCAAGACCGAGGGGCACGTCTGGACCGAGCCCTCCTGCACCCGGCGCACGACCGATGAGCACAGATTATGTACAAATGAGAGGCCCTCCAAGCACATCTGCCGATGGCTTGAGGTTTTCCTCTCCAACGCCAGCTGGAGGGAGCTGACCGCGGTGGCCAACTCGGCCACCTGTGCCGCGAGCTCCGCGCTAGCCTGGCGAGTCCGAAGCACGCCGCAAAAAACCTACGTGGCCGCTTCGCGGCCGGCTCTTTGGACGCATCACCCGAGGATCTGGCGGCGGCACCACGCGACGCCTGCAGCGCCCAACGCGCAGACGGCCGACGAGCCTCAACGGCCCAGCAACTGAGTTGCCCAAGTGTCGAGACCCGCCCGAGACAAACCATGCGCGCCCGCCGCGCGAAGCGAACGCCCAGTCCACCCCCCCTCCCCGCTAGGCCCCCGCAAGGGCAACCATGAGTGCTCAGCCGCCTTGGCAACGGTTGCCGCGACCGCAACCTTCGAGGACAATTCCCATGCGCGTCAGGGAACACGGGCAAATCGGGGAGCGGCACCCCGTCGGAAAACAAACATGGGAACTGAGCCTTCAGCCACCGCGACTGCGCTGCCAGAGCGCGGGCCGGACAACTTGGCCCCGAGCTGCCTGATTGGCAGCGGCAGCCGCGGGCGCGCACGGCCCCCAATGCCTCGGGGTCAGTCTTGGAAGCCGTTCCACGACACCTGCAACCCGGCGCCAGAACTGGAAGGAACTGCGAACTTCGCCCTGGCCCTAGCACAAGATCTCGACCAGGCGTCAGCGACGATCATGAGCTTAGGATTTGCGGCCCCCCCGCCAACCCAAGGCAAGCGAGACGGTAGAGGTCAAGGAAAGGTAGCGCAGAGGCCTGCGTGCCCGGGGCCCACGCCTCTCTCACAGGACCGCACTGCGCCCTCCCAAGCTCGCGCCGCGCACCGATCTACCGCGCGACCCTGCCGCTCAACCTCCACGCGCGCAGCAGACAAGTACCATCGGGCGGAACGATGCCCACCCGCATTAAGACTGGCCCCCCACGCGTTGACCGTCGCAGCAGCGAGGGGGGGAAGGTTCAACCCCCACATATCCAAAAGTTCCCGGCACGTCTTGAGCCTGGAAGCCGCAGATGCCCGCGGCGACCCCGCGCTCGCAGGGCAGAAGAGCGCAACTCAGCAGCATCGAGATCCGGCAATGCTCCCCGAGCGCACCCCAACCGGCCAGGCGCGCCAGGACGTGGCCCAAGGACTGCAGCGGGGGCAGGTTGCGCAGTGGAAGCCGCGCGCACCTCCCTCCCAGTTAGCGGACTAGCCCCAGACCCAACTAGAGAGGAATGGCCTCCAGCTAGGGCCCCTAATGGAGCAGCCGCCAAACTGGGCCCCAAATCCCGCCGGAGGCGGTTGGAGGCTAGCTGAACGAAGTCCCCCTCGGCCGACGACGCCGCCAAATGGATGGAATCCTAGGAGCGGGCCAGCGCGCGGAATGGCGGCCCGGCAAACCTCGCGCCCTAATGCCAACATACTGGTGCCCAGAAAGCAGAGGGGGGCAGAAAGGGGAGGGCAGAGAGAGGCGAGGGGAAAGGAGCGGGAGGCGAGGCAATTGAAGAAACGAGGACAACAATACTGCCATGATTTGGGCACCATGCGGCACGCAGCTGTTTTCTGGACGCCCGAAATGGGCGCGGAAAGAATGGGTGCAGTCAGTGCCCAACAGCAGTTCCTGTTCATTTTGAACAGGATTCGCTGTCCACGCCGCCGTGGCCTGTGTCCATTTGAGACAGAGGGCCGCCTGCCCAACAGCGGCCGCTGTTGGTTTGGAGCAACATTTGCTGGTTTGGAACAACATTTGCTGTTGGGCATTGCACCCATGTTTTCGGTACCCATTTCGGGCGCCCAAATGTTTGCACCCCCCGCGCCCGACACGCCCTCCCCAGCGGGCCGCCGAGACATCGCCGGGCGCGGCGGCGGGCAATCCGCCAACCGCGCCCGCGAAAACACGCCGAGCGCCGGCGGGGGAACGGCCGTCGCGGCCAAAAGCGCCTCGGGGAAGGGAGTCGGCGGGACAGCCGCGAGCCCGAAGAGGGAATCGGCCCGCAGACATTCGCCCCTGACGGCAGGTGGGCCACCGAGCAGCCCCATCGACACGCGGCTTGATCTCACGAGCAACTGCGTTCAAAGACCTACGACCTCTGAAAGTTGCTGCGCTCGCGAGGGCACCTAAGTTGCCACCCCAAATGGCAACGCGCTGCGAAACAGCATATTCGTCTGCCGAGACGAGCAAACACAGAAGATCAGCGATGGATCCTCATCAGGTCTGCCATTTCGGGCCCCCCGCTGCGGCCCCGAAACGCTGGCAAATGGAGCCTGCCCGCGCGCAATGTAAGCACTGCAAAAGCTTGCCGCCTCTAACCAGCCACAGCCCCATGGCGAAGCGTCAAACTCGACGCGCCCCTGCGCTGGCGGGAAGCGTTCGTCGCCTGGTGATTCGCGCCCCAAAAACTGCTCCCTGGACCAAAGCCAGGAACCACGCAGCGGCAGCCGACACCCGCCGAAATGCCACGCGACCTGGAGGGGCCCCAGGCTGGGCCGAGCGCGCGGCCGCTTCTGCGGCGTGCTGCCCACAATGACCCAGCAAAGAGCGTCGCCTCGGGCGCCACTTGCGCCATTCGGGAAACCCCCCCATGAGCGAGCGCGCCTTTGACGGCGGGGCGGCGCCGCCGCGCCTGGCAAGAGGCTGCAATAGCACAACCGCTGCGTCCAAAAACTCCCGCGGGAGGGACGCGCGAGCCGTGCCATCTACCACTTCGCACTTGATGCCGATCCACCAGTGGCGCCCCGAAGTGAAAAAGCCCCTGTCTCACGACAGGCCTACGCCGAGCGCGAGCCACCAGGCGAGGACGACATTCGCGCCGAGTTGGACGTCAGCCTCGGCGCTGGTCAGCGCAAGAGCAGGGCCATCAACATTCAGCTGCGGGCGGCCCACATCTGCCCGCAACGCGGCCTGGGTCGACCGGGCCACGAACGAGGCAAATCTGGAGTAGACCGAAGGATTTGACTTGCCTCCGAAGCCCAACGCGCGCCACGCGATCACCCGGCTTGCGCCTAAACACGGAGGCTCTCGAAGGACAGCGACGGTAAACTTACGCTCCTCCTCGTCCAATGGGAGGCTGATGAGGGCGCCCTTGAAGTCCAGGATTAACGCCTTCACGACTCCACCGGAGCATCTGAGGCAGGCTGCTTCAGGGCAGCCAGGCCCACCCCGCGGCCACTTCCGCGGGAGAGAACGGCCCGCTCGTGCGTCGAGGCTGCCAAATTGACCTGATTGGTCTTGAGATCCTGAATGATATGGTTCTTGAACGACCCGTCGTGCCCGCGCTTCCTGGCGTTCCCCAGCGGCGCCGGGAAAACCTGACCGAAGCCCGCCGCCGCCTCGGCCTCGCTGCCGAAGGTCTCGCCGAATCCTTTCGACAAGTACGAGCGTATCATCTCCAACGCGGGTGGTTCGCTCTCCCCGCAGTTGCCCTCATAGGACGGGTGGTTCGAAGTAAACCTAAGGCCCCAGACGCCAAATCAGCCGGGCACAGCACGCTAAGCGACCCGGCCACAGGAAAGCGCCCCCCCCGGGCGGACGGCGCGCATACTTCCCAATGGAACGCCGATTCCCATCCAAGACCCGAGTTCCTGGTCCGGGTCCCGGGTGGCCCTCGAGATCTCCTGCGCATGCCTGCATCGACGCCCAGATGCAGGGTGGGCGCGTTCCACTTCTGCCCCGGGGACTACGAGCTCTCGCCCGACAGCCTCGCGCAGAGCAGACACCGTCTCTGGGCCAAGTGGAAGGCGGACCGGCGGAGAACGACAGCAATCCGTCAGACCCTGGAAAGACGGCGTAAAACTCCGGACCTCGACGATGGCCCGACGCACCTTCCACGCGATCTCGCGGAGCCCTCCAGCACGAGAAAAAGCTCGGGCAGCGTTGCGAGGGCCCGCCGAGCACGTCGAATCTACGCGGCGCCGCACCTCCCGCTGACTGCCCCCGTCGGCGCCACGAGAAGAATTGCGACGAACACAATCGCCCTGAGAAGCAAACGCGGGAGCTGAGGAGCTGAACAGAGACATGGACGCCCCCGGCCCTGTCAGCTTCGCCCCCGCACCCCACGCCCTGCGATCGCGCGCCCACGCGCCCGGGACTCCGTCGCGCAGGTCCTCGGGCCTGTCGGGGGCCAGGCTGACGAAACCTCTGCACGGGCGCGGGCTCGCCCCACCGCTGAAACAGGAGACTCCGCCCCCAGCAAGGCCACATGATCTCTCCAGCGCGTCCGGACGTCGGCCGCGACATCGCCGCCGTACCGGGCGGTCGCAGTCGGCGCCGTACCGGCGCGGAGAGAGACGAACGTCTGACCAACCCTCGTCGGGGAGGGGATCGCGCGAATCCAACTGCCACGTGCACGACCCGTCTGGGCCCTCGATGCTGACGACGGCGCTGGAGTCTGCGAGCGCGCGGGCCACCGCAGCCACCCTCTCGGCGACTTGGTTGGCCTCGAGAACCTGGGCCCCAGCAAGGGGAATACCTGCTGGATATTTGGCCGAACGAGTTCTGTCACGCCGCGATCGGTCCTGGGCCCCGGCGAATGTCCTCTGCGGAGGAGCGAGCTGGACGACGAGAGTCCAGCCCTAAGCCGCCAAAGCAAGGCACTCGGCGAGGACGCGCTAGGCGCCGGCCCCCTCGCACAAGTCCGAGACGCCGTTCGCAGACGACGAGCCCCAGTGGCGCGCTGACAGACCGAGCGCCCTCGACTTCGCGCCAGTGCGTTGCAGCGTCAAGAACAGGAACCCACGCCCCCTGCCCCGCTCCTCCGCCCCCGCCCGCGCGCCGCCAGAAGCAGCAGCAGCGGCAGCCATGGCAGACGACGACGGGCGAGAAGCCGGAGAAGACGGCGGCGCGGCAGAGGATGAGCTATGAGCTGCAAGAAGAGGAAGTAGAAGGCGAAGGTGTACATGACGATGGCGAATATGTCAACATAGGAATCAAGCGGGAACGGCGCGTCGACAAAGATGTTGTCAAGCGCGCCAGAGATGTCGACAGTTCCGTCAAATTCCGCCCCTGCCCCGAAACATCAGGGGGCGCCGAAACTGACGAGACAGCACAAGAATCACCCACTTTCCAGCCGCATGCGGGGGGCGTCTCGCGCGCCCCGGCCGGCGTAGGCGGACGGGCGCGCGCCGATGCTGCAGGGGCGGCAAGATTCACCCGCCACCCCGCAAGATGTGGGGGGCGCCTCGCGCGCCCCCGCCGGCGAACGCGGATGGGGGCCCCCGTCGGGCTGCCTGCCTGCCACGGCCAGCGAGGGTGCTCGGCCCTTGCCCGCGGGCGGCGGCTTCTAATTCCTCGGCCGCGCCGCCGCCTCGCAGGCGCCATCGATGGCGCGGCGCGGGTCCAAGCACCACTCGCACGCATGGCCGCGCGCGCGCGGGCGCAGCCCGGAAATGCACCCCTCGGGGCGCCGGCCCCACGAGAAGCACAACCCCTTGTCGCCGGCGGCCCCGAGGTAGCGGCCGCACTTCCACTGCGTCATCGCCGCCAAGCCCTCCTTGGCCTGGGCCCTCGGCTTGGCGGCGGGCGCCGGCGCCCACGGGGCCCCCGCGGCCGTCTCGGCGCGCGGCGGCTGCGCAGCCGAGGCTGCCTGCGCGCCCGCCCGGGGCGCCATCGAGGCGAGCTTCTCGACGCGCTCGAACCGCCAGCCGGCCACGGCCCCCGCGCCCGACTCCGCGCCGTCTCGCGCAACCACCCCCCATGGGGCGGTCGGGGGCGAACGTGCCGGCGCAGGACTTCTTCTCCACCTGCGCCTCCGGGCGGCGCCAGATGCGCCCCCACTTTTCGGAGCGCATCTCTTCCTCGGCCTGGGAGATGACCCCCCAGTGGCGAGGGGAGGCGGCGCCCATCTGCCGCACGCCCTCTTCGCGCTCGCCCAGAGGACCCGGCAAGCAAGTCAAAAGGGCCCCCATGGCGGCGCGGAACACGCGCCAGCAGGCCCGCCACTGCTCGAACGAGGACGGGCCCCTAACCTGGCGCGTTACCTACTCGCCGCCCACGAAGACCTGCGCGGCGAAGCGCGCGACCTCCTGCCGGCGCCCCCCGAAAGGGCCCCCCGCCGTCACGTCGGCGCGAGGCGCGGCGTCCTCCGCGAGCCTGGGCGCCGAAGCAGAGATCTGGTCACCCGCGGCCCCTTCGCGCCCACGAAGAGGCCCCCGTGTTTTTCCTCGCACTCGCCCAGGAGGAAGCGCAACTGAGGCCCCGGATGCAACTCGAAGTCTCCGTCGCCAGCCTGATCTGAGAAGGCCGAAACTGCTTCCGAGATGACCTCCTGGATGGCGCTCGGGGCGCCGCGCCGACCCCCGGAGGACCGCCTGGAGGACCACCCGGAAGACCCTGGAGGACCCCCCGGCGCAATGACGGCCGCAGGACGCCCGCCGAGGTTGGCGACGTCGGGCGGCGGCGCGCCCCCGATCTCCGCCACCCGGCCCAAGAAACGCATGAGTTCGCCCTTCTGCAAGGCCGCGAGCGGCGCACCCGACAACTCGCACGAGCCCAACGAGGACGTCGAGTCGGCGACGCGCGCCCCGAGCAGGTCGCTCGCGGATATATCGCGTCGCATTCCCCTCCCAACTGCACAACGAAGACGCCCCACAGCTGCTCGCCCATTCCTGGGGGGGCCGCCACGGCGGCGACCCTCAGGCTGCAGCTCGCCCCCGCGGCGCCTGGAGCACGCGCCTCGGGGGTCGGCGCGCCGAACGCTGCGGGCGCCCCGACCGCGGCCGGGCCCCCGGGCCCCCCCCCTGGCCAGAGACCCCCCCAAAAACAACGCCAGGCGCCCCCACGCCCGTTGGGGGGGGGGCCGCGTCGGAACGCCAGGGACACATGAAACGAAAGAACGAAGGACGAATGCACATGGGCAAGACAGAAAATCAAATGAGATGGACACTGAAGCCCAAATGGCCAAGATAGTAACGCCATCGGCTGGCTCCTTTGTTCCTCGCCGCATTACACGCACACCCCTGCACCACGGCGAAGGCGAAGAGCCAGGCGCCAGGCCTCGGAATCGACCGAGGCCACAGCATCGCAGGTGGCAAGGGGAAGCACACCAAGAAGACGGCGCACGCTGATCGTCGAGTGGCACGGCCCATCAAGATGGCGCGAAGCGGCAGACGCGCCAGAGGAGGAGCTCGAGCACACGTCCAGCGAGGCGCCCCTCCTCGCGCCGACCACTCGCGGCAGGTATTCGGCATGGCGCCGAGCACGGCTCGCAAGTGGAGGAGGCGGCTGGCTTCGGCAATTGCCCAGGAGCTACGAGGACCGCTGCCTCGCCACACTGCTCCAGGTCGAGATCGCCAAAGGCGACCCAGCGCTTGGCTCCGCGTTCGCGCTGCTGGACTCATGGACGCACACCATCAGCGGCGAGGCGAGGAGGGAGAATGCCAAGCTTATCTGGCCGAAGATCGTGGCCACAGTCGCGAAGAAGGAGGTGAAGCGCTGGTGGCGAGGCGTCACGGGCATCACGCGCGCGATGGTCAACGCCCTCGTAGACCAGGGCTGGACGCTGAAGGGTCCGCAGCACTGGATCTCGGACAGCGGCGAGGTCGGAGGCGGCGAGTCGACAGGAGCACTCAAGGGCCACGTGGACGTCAGCGAACTCAAGCAGGCGCTGGGCGCGGCCATTGAGAAGCGGCAGTGGTCGGAGGCGGGGCAGGGCTGGAGGACGGCGTCGATCTTCGGTCAAGCAAAAGGGCGAGTGCGAAAAGGTCGGGGCGCATCTGGCCATCATGACAGGCGACGCGTGGCCGAGGCAGCGCGTGGCCGACCTAGGCATCGAGATCGATGACGTGGTGCGCCCCACTTGTGGCGAGGAGGAAGAGTCGCGGGAGCATCGCATGCAGAAGTGCCAGTGTAACGAGCTCTTAAAAGATTACCAGAAATCGATACACCTGTTGGCGAAAGCCATGGACGAGCTTGAGCAGAGCATCCAGCCGTGCTTGTGGCTCAGAGGTCTGCTGCCCAAGTCGTGGACGGAGGCCAGGCCACCGCCAGAACCTGGAGAAGAGCTGCTCGAACGCATCGGAAACCACGACCACCTGGACAAGGACGGTTGGCTGATCGCAGCGGGCGACGCGTCGGGCGGCAAGTACAACAAGGACCCGCGGTTTCGTCGGATCGCTTGGGGCTGGGTAGCCCTGCAGACGACGGATAAGACCAAGACGTGAAGCTCTCGCAGTATTGCGGCAGAAGGTCAACCGTGGGGAGTTGCAGGCGCTGGGGGCTGCTGATCCACACGAGCGGATTCCAGAAGGCCGAATACGTCGCCGACTCCTCGTACGTGATGCGGGGCGTGGCCAAGCTGAAGCAAGGGACGAGTCCCAAGACGCACGAGGACCTGTGGAACGACGTGCGCGCGGCCATGCAGGGCAGGCAGCTGGACATGATCAAGATCGAGAGCCACATGACGGCGGCGGAAGCTATCGGCGCAGGAGTAGACCAAGTGCAGTTCCTAGGCAATTCGTTGGCCGACCATTTCGTGGTCCACATCATCGAGGGCGTGCAGGTGCCGAGGGCAAAGGCGCGGCGCGCGGGCTGGACTGAAGGGATCGCATCCTTGATCCGCGCCAGGGCCCACGCCACTCTCATGGCGCGCATCGAGGTGGAGGCGGCGCAGTACCCAACCAGAGCCGAGCGGAAGGAGGCTTTCGTGAAGAAGCGGAGGCGCGAGAAGCTGCTGAAGGAAACCCAGCACAAGATCGGCTGCGACGTGGACAGCAAGCACTACAAGTGTTCGGCGTGCGGCGACAAGGTGCTGATCAGCACGACGAACGACTGGCTGGCGAGCGAGTGCGTCCCGATGGTGAGCGAGCACACGTCCTCGTTCAGGGCGCAGAGGTTGCCCACACCAGCCATCAGACGAAGTACGAACAGGTGCTGGAGCTGCACTATTGCGAACTGTGCGGGTGCATCGCCAAGGAGACGATGAAGGACTTGGCGAAGGAGTACAATGAGACGCCCAAGCAGATGGAAAGGCAAAACATGAGCAAGATCGAGCAAGGGTTGCAGCATGGCACGTCAGAGCTCGCGATCGAGCTCAACAAGAAGAAGCTGAGACTCTGATGTCGCGCGCCGTTTGCGCGCGAAAGTCCGAGGTGCTGGGCCCAGCCTGGGCCACTGGCAGCGAAGGCCCTCCGCTACAAAAAGTCGTCGTTGTTGTCGTCGTCGTCGTCGTCGCCATCGGCATCGACATCGTCGTCCTCATCGTCATCAGCATCATCATCATCATCATCAGCAGCAGCAGCATCATCAGCAGCAGCAGCGTCACATCATCATCATCAGCATCATCAGCACCATCATCAGCAGCAGAATCCTCATCAGCAGCATCATCAGCAGCATCATCAGCAGCATCATCACCACCACTACCGTCATCATCATCATCATCATCATCATCATCATCATCATCATCATCGTCATCATCATCACCATCATCATCACCATCATCATCATCATCATCATCATCATCATCATCATCATCATCATTATCAGCAGCATCATCATGATCCACAGCAGCAGCATCGTGTTTATCACCATCATTATCAGCAGCATCAACATCGCCGTCATCACCACCATCATCATCATCATCATCATCATCATCATCATCAGCAGCAGCAGCAGCATCACAACCACAACCATCATCATCAGCATCAGCATCAGCATCAGCCTCATCAGCATCATAATCATCATCAGCAGCATCAGCATCATCATCATGGTCGTCATCATCATCATCATCAGCATAATCATCATCATCATCATCATCATCATCATCATCATCAGCATCAGCATCATCATCATCCTCATCATCGTCATCATCATCATCAGTATCGCCATCGTTATCGCCATTGGAATCGGAATCGGAATCCACATCGGCATCGTCCTCATCATCATCGTCATCATCAGCATCATCATCATCATTATCAGCAGCAGCATCATCATCATCGTCATCGGAATCGGCATCGGCATCGGCAACGTCCTCATCAGCATCATCATCATCATCAGCAGCAGCAGCATCATCACCAGGATCCTCGTCATTATTCATCGTCGTCATCATCATCGTTGTCATCACCATCAGCATCATCATCATCATCATCATCATCAGCAGCAGCAGCAGCAGCATCAACATCAGCAGCATCAGCACCACAGTATTGTCATCCTTACCATCATTGTCATCATCCTCATCATCACCATCATCAGCATCACCATCATCATCGTCGCCATCATCATCGTCGTCGTCATCGCCATCGGCATCGACATCGGCATCATCCTAATCATCACCACAACCACCATCATCATCATCAGCATCATCATAATCATCATCAGTATCATCATCATCGTCGTCATCATCATCAGCAGCATCATCAGCATCATCATCGTCATCATCAGCAGCATCTTTATATGATTCATCATCATCATCATCATCATCATCATCATCATCATTGACATCATCAGCAGCAGCATCAGCATCATCATCGTCATTATAATTTCCCTCCTCATCCTCTTCATCCTGTTTCCTTCCCTTCCTCCTGCTCCCCAGCTCTACTCACCCTTCTTCTGTTGAACATGTTGTTCTGACTTCCTTCTCCTGATTCCCTCATCCTCCTCCAAGGTGGTCGCGGCCAGCCACTCACTTGCCCATCTTCCACCCCCTCAATCAGCTACGAGCCCAAGTCCCGTCCGCTGCTTGCTGCCCTTCTGCCCAAGGTTGTGAGGTCTCCACCGGTGTACGCTTCCATCACCATGTAGTGGAACGCCTGATCCTTGCAACGCGCAGCCGCCAACAGCGGCAAGATGGAGGGGCAGCCGCCCAAAATAAGCTGGATACATGAAGCAAGAAACTATACCGGCTCAGACATCGTGGCGCCGCCCTCGAAGCAAAGCAGCAAAACCTGGGCGCCCAGGCTAGCTGCAGCAGCCTGCCAATACCTTCACAGTGTTGGAGCGTCCACTCCCTGTCAAACCTAAACTCCCCGTGCCAACTGCTTAATCCATCATCATCGTCATCCTACCAAACAGAATGACACTGTGCACGGAGTGGAGGTGTCCTCAATTCGTTTGCCCAAACCCCTGAGCCTCAGTCCTCGATCCTACGGGATCTTGAATGGGCTGGACCCCACTTGCCAAACTGCTCCGCGTCGGACCAACGGACCGCCGCTCCGCTCGTTGGCTCAAAGCATGCGCGCCGGCATTGTTTGCCTCGCTCCCATTAGCGAAGCGCCGTTCCGCGAATTGGGTTACAAACCCATTAGCGGCGCTAATTGGCTTCGAACCAGGTGGTTACGATTGCTTCGCTGCCATTAGCGGAGCGCCGCTCCGCCTGTCGGCTTCGAACCAGACGATTCCTTCGCTCCCATTAGCGGAGCGGCGCTTGGCTAATTTGCCTCAAACCAGGAGATTGGCAGATTGCTTCGCTCCCATTAGCGTAGCGGCGCTCCGCTAACTGGACTGGAACCAGGGGATTACGCGTTCGTCGTTCCCATGAGCGGCGCGCCGCTCAGCAAATTGGCCTCGAACGAAGGGGTTACGATGGCTTCGCTCCAATTAGTGGAGCGCCGCTACACAAACTGGGCCCGAACGAAGCGATTACAAGTGCCCTCCCATCAGCGGAGCGCTGCTCCTCTCATTGACACCAAACAAGAGGATTCGAATACTCACTCCTGCAGAGTCTGTAAGACGCCACGAGCCCAAATTAACAAATCTCTCGGGCTTGTCGCGGCTTGTCGGGGGTACCCGCGGCTTCTCGCATCAATATTGCGACTCACGAAGGCCCCAAGACTGGCCAAGAGGCCCAAAAGAGGCCCTCGTGATGGTCCAAGGAGGTCAAAAAATTCTCCCAAGAGGCCCCCGAGAGCGACCCGACGAGAAACCCAAGAAGCATCCCTACAAACTCTGACCCACAACCCAGGCACAGTGGCGGGCTGGGCCAAAGCCATCAGATATTCTTCCTCGACCCTCCTCTATCCCTCACTGTCTCACGTACCCTCTCCTCCTCCATCTCTCCCTCCTCCTCCTCCTCCACCTCCTCCTCCCCCTCATAATCCTGCACCTCCACGTCCTCCTCGTCGTCAGCGTGAGCGTCATCGTCATCGTCATCATCAGTACCACCATGAGCATCAGCATCACCAAAAACACACCGCCATCACCACCACCACCACCACCACCACCATCATCATCATCATCATCAGCATCATCATAATCATCATAATCACCATCATCACCATCATCACCATCATCATCAGCAGCATCATCGTCGTCATCATCATCCTCACCACCACCACCATCAGAATCATCATCAGCAGCAGCATCAGCATCATCATCATCATCATCAGCAGCATCAGCATCAGCAGCAGCATCATCATCATCACCATCAGCATCATCATCCTCATCATCAGCATCAGCAGCAGCAGTACCATCATCAGCATCAGCATCAGCAGTAGCATGAGCAGCAGCACCATCGTCACCATCATCAGCATCAGCATCAGCAGCATATCATCGTCGTCATCATCATCATCATCATCATCATCATCATCATCATCATCATCATCATCATCATCATCGGTATCGTCATCATAATCATCATCAGAATCACCATCCTCATCATCAACGTCATCATCGTCATCATTAACAGCATCATCACCAGCATCGTCACAATCCGCATCATCAACATCATCAGTATCAACAGCATCATCATCATCATCATCATCAGCAGCAGCATCAGCATCGTTATCAGCATCATCAGAATCATCACCACCATCATCATGAACATCAACACCATCAGCATTACCAACATCATCATCAGCATAATTATCTCGCCGTCATCCTCAGCATCAGCATCAGCAGCATCATCAGCATCATCAGATCATCATCATCATCAACAGCAGCATCATCGTCGTCAACAGCATCATTAGCAGCAACATCATCATCATAATCAGCAGCATCGTCGCCGTCACCGTCATCACCGTCATCGGCATCATCAGCATCATTAAAAACATCATCACCAGCATCGTCATCATCGTACGCAGCATCCTCATCAGCGTGCCAGTCGTGTGCGAGCCGGCGGATGCAGAGCGATCACAAGGCATCTTCATCGACAAACAACGATCAGCACCGGAATCTGACAATAATCCGGATCACAAACAATCACCATCAATCAGCGCTGCAATACTCATCATCATCACGACATCCGCATCAGCATCACATCAGCATCAGCATCCGACGTGCGCGTCAGAATCGATCAGGCATCAGTCAGCACAGTGCGATCCGACATCATCCGCAGTCACAGGGACCGCACCATCAGCCGTCACATGCGTGCCATCACGAATAAGCACGCAAACAGACATGCTTCATCAACAGCATCATCATGATTTGTGTCGTCGTCCTCATCATCATCATCATCATCATCATCATCATCATCATCATCATCATCATCCTCAGCATCGTCATCATCAGCATCATCATCATCCTCAGTATCGTCAACATTAATTTTGTCATCATCATCAGCATCATCATCCTTATCATCATCGGCGTCATCATCGGCATCATCATCCTCATCAACATCATCATCATCATCATCGTCATCGTCGTCAGCCGCAGCAGCATCCTCCTCTTCCTTCCTCATCCTCCTCGTAGCACGAGGACCAGGCCGTGCAGCGTCTCATTGAGGGCGAGCTGAGGTCTGCGGACAAAAACTTCGAGAAGGACCTCACGGCAGACGTAGTCAACAATGTGCAGAACAACATCGAGGGAGAGCTGAGGTGCGCGGGGCTTGAGAATCAGCTGGACCTCATGGCGGACGTGGGACCACACGAGCACAGCCTCTGCGATCGCAAGTGAGGACACCCCCAAGGAGATTGCGGTGCAGCCTCTCGTCGTGGATGAGCTGCAGGCGGAGGGACAGGAGATTGCGGTGCAGCCTCTCGTCGTGGATGAGCTGCAGGCGGAGGGACAGGAGAAGGTCTACATAACTTCCAGCAGGTGCAGCGCCTCATCAAGGAGGATGTCAAGCACGGGGGCCAGGAGGGCGTCCTGGCCGTGCACATGGCGGGAGTGGACCCGCTTGCGCAGCAGCTCTCTGACGATGAGCCGCAGAACCTCCTTTGGATGCAGAACCTCGTCGTCAATGAGCCTCGCACGGCACCGGCAGAGCTTCACTCGGGAGCATGAGCTCGCGTGGGCCAATCACTGCACCGACCTTGCAGACGTGCTGTAGCGGATTTCTGCGTGGGCTTCTGTCGATGTACAACCCGAAACGGCGAGCGAAAAACGAAATGAATTTCACGTGGATTTGTTTAGTTGTCATTCCTGGCCAAAAAAATCCGCACAAAAATCACTTCGAAATCCGGAACGAAATTCTCCAGGACACTCTGGGCCCATCCTATTGTTTTCCAAAGTCCGCTCTGCGATGTGGGCGCCACGAGGCCAAGGTTGCAGAAGGCAGGTGGTGGCTCGACAGCGGTGGACCGGGAGCGGCCGCAGTATTCGGAGTGGCCGGTCCCTGGAGGAGGGCAGCGGTATGGGTCCAGTTGGGGGGCGGGGCGTCATCGGCTCTGGCCGAAGGCGCCGCCCCACCAAGCGGGCTTGGTCTCGACAAACCCACACCTCCCCACCCCCAGCCCCCACACCCCCTGACTCGGACCAGAAATCAAGCGCAGGTCCTCCTCCTCCTCCTTCTTCCCCTCCTCCTCCGACGCTTCCACCTCCTGCTTCTCCTCTGAAGCGGAGCAGCAGCGCTTCGCGTCCTGAAACACATCGAGGACCTTTGCGACGTGGCGGCTGTCCTGCCCTGGCCGTCCCCTTTACTCCTCCTCCTCCTCCTCCTCCTCTCCTCCTCCTTTCTCTCCTCCTCCTCCTCCTCCTCCCCTCCTCCTCCTCCTCATCCTCTCCCCTGCTCTTCATCCTCCTCCTCCTCCTCCTCCTCCTCCTCCTCCTCCTCCTCCTCCACCTCCCCCCCTCCTTCTCAGACTACTCCTCCTCCTCTCCTCCTCCTCCTCCTTCCGCTATGCATCATCATCACCATTCAATCAGCAAGAACCATCATCATCATCAGAATATCATCATCATTATCATCATCAATATCATCATCATTATCAGCATCATCATCATCATCATCATCATCATCATCATCATCATCATCATCATCATCATCATCATCATCATCATCATCATCATCATCATCATCATCATCATCATCATCATCATCATCATCATCATCATCATTATGATCATCATCATCATCATCACCATCATCAATTACATCATCATCAGCATCACCATCAGCATGCATCATCATCATCATCATCGTCCACAGTATCCTCATCATCATCATCATCATCGTCGTCATCAGCATCATCACAGCCAACACCATCATCATCATCATCATCATCATCATCATCATCATCATCAGCATCACCATCATCATCATCAGCATCATCATCATCATCATCATCATCATCATCATCATCATCATCATCATCATCATCATCTTCATCTTCAGCATCATCATCAGCAGCAGCACAGGTAGCAGCAGCAGAAAGCAGCAGCACTAGCATCGGCATCATCAGCACCAGCAGCAGCACCCGCATCAGCAGCATCATCAATATCAACAGCAGAACCATCATCGTCGTCACCATCATCATCAACATCATCAACATCATCATCGGCATCATCATAATCATCTCCAACATCATCCGCATCATCTGCATCCTACTCTTCATCCTCATCCCCCTCCCCTCCTTTTTCTCCTCCTCATCCGCCTCCTCCTCGTCATCATCATCATCATCGTCATCGTCACTGGTGTCATCATCATAATAATAATAAAAATAAAAATCATCATCATCATCATCAACAACAACATCATCATCATCATCAGCATCATCATCATCATAATCAGTATCTTCATCATCATCATCATCACCATCACCATCATCCAGATCATCATCATTGCCAGCATCATCATCATCGTGAGATCACCATGATAATCAGCATCACCATCAGCATCATCAGCATCATCATCGTCGCCGCCGGCATCATCATCATCATCATCATCAACACCATCATCATCAGCATTATCATCATCATCATCGGCATCATCAGTATCATCATCAAAATCAGCATCAGCATCATCATCAGCAGCATCAACAGCATCACCATCAGCAACACCATCAACAGAATCCGCATCATCGTGGTCCGCAACATCATCATCATCATCATCATCATCATCATCCTCATCATCATCATGATCATCATCATCCTCTTCCTCCTCATCGTCGTCATCTGTACTACCGTCATCATCATCAACATCACCATTATCAGCAGCATCATCGTCACTGTCATCAGCATCATCATTAGCAGCAGCATCATCAGCATGAACATAATCATCCTCATCATCGACAGCATTGGCTTCATCACATCCGTCGTAAGCATCCAAACCAGTGCATCAGCTCAATCATCAGAAACATCGCTATCATCATCACAAATACCCTCACCATTACCACCATCATCATCATCATCATCATCATCATCATCATCATCATCGTCAGCATCATCAT
>CAUYUJ010015640.1:0-22500 GCA_963575745.1 Prorocentrum cordatum
TCCTCCTCCTCCTCCTCCTCCTCCTCCTCCTCCTCCCCCTCGTCGCCCCCCCCGTCCCCCTCCTTTTTCTTCTTCTCGTCGTCGTCGTCGTCGTCGTCCGTTGTCGTCCGCTGCCGTCCGTCGTCCGTTCGTCCGTCCGTCCGTCGTCGTCCGACGTCGTCGTCGTCGTCCGTCATCGTCGTCGTCCGTCGTCGTCGTCGTCGTCGCCGCCATCGTCGTCGTCCGTCGTCGTCGTCGTCCACCGTCGTCGTCGTCGTCCGTCGTTGTCCGTTGTCGTCGTCGTCGTCGTCGTCCGTCGTCTCCCGTCGTCGCCCGTTCGTCGTCGCTCGCCGTCGTCTCCCGTCGTCGTCGTCTTCGTCCGTCGTCGTGGTCGTCGTCGTCGTCCATCATCGTCGTCGTCGCCCCTCTTCGAATTCGTGTCGCCGTTGTCGTCTTCGCCGTCGTCATCATCCGACGTCGTCGTCCGTCGTCGTCGTCCGTCGTCGTCGTCATTGTCGTCGTCGCCCGTTGTCGTCGTCGTCGTCGTCGTCGTCGTCGTCGTCGTCGTCGTCGTCGTCGTCCGGCGTCATTGTCGTCGTCCGCGGTCGTGGTCGTCTGTAATCATCGGTGTCCGTCTGTGGTCATCGGTGTCCGTCGTCGTTGTCGGTGTCCGTCGCGTCGTTCGCCCGTGGTCGTGGTCGTCCGTGGTCGTCGGTGTCCGTTTGTCGTCGTCGTCGTCGTCGGTGTTCGTCGTCGTCGTCGACGTCGTCGTAGTCTTCTCCTCCTCCTCCTCCTCCTCCTCCTCATCCTCCTCCTCCTCCTCCTCCTCCCCCCTTTCTTCCCCCTTCTCCTCCTCCTCCTTTTCCCCCTGGCTGACATGTTTTTTCCCACGGCCGTCGACGATCGAGGCAGGGCGTTTTTGGGCGTTTTCGGTGAACTTTGGCCGTCGTCGGCTTCCAGGAGCCCAGGGGCCTACTGGGGCTTCGCGGGGGTCACTGCCTGCCTGGCTAGCCCCGACATTGCCCTGGCGCGGCTCCCATGCCGCCCCTTCACGCACAACGAGTTTGGAGAATTTGTCGCCCCCTGGCTCCCAGCAGCTCCCTCTAAACAGCGGCCAGCTGAAGAAGGAACCCTTTTGGTTGGGGAGGGGCTCCGCGTTCCTCAAGTGTTTCACAGCTTGCCTCAGGCTTTCCTTATGTTTCCCCGACGAGAAATCGAAGTTTAGCTTATGGAAAAATTGGGCCTCGTTCCTTATTTGGGGTTCCTTGGGTCAACGCCCCGACTGTAGCGCCAGTCAGGATAGGACAGGACGCTCTGCGCGGACCAGGCTGAGTCTCGTGTAGCAACCGCGGTCCGCAGGCAGGCCTTGCACCGCCCAGCGGCACAGGCCCCCCCTCCACCAGCCGGCAGGCCAGAGAGCCCAACGTTCCGAGAGAGAGAGAGAGAGGGCACTGCCGTCCGTGCGGCCCACCCGAGCCTGCATGCAGGGGGCCACATGCGAACCCTACCCCTAGTTACCCCCCACGATTTCGGAGGGGGAGGGTGGGGTTCACTTCGTTCGGGAGCTGATCGCCGTGGGGGGGGACGGCTTCTGAGGGACACGGTTCCCGAGGTTCTCCGCCGTTTCGAGGCTCTCGGGGCGGTCCACGGGCCCCGGGGCCGTCAGGAAACGACCCAGGATGAAGGACCCTCCTCCTCCTCTTCCTCCTCCCCCTCCTCCTCCTCCTCCTCCGCCTCCTCCTCCTCCTCCTCGTCCTCCTCCTCCTCCTCCTCCTCCTTCTCCTCCTCCTCCTCCTCCTCCTCCTCCTCCTGGGGGAAGGCCCCCGGGTCTAGGCCCCGTTTCCCTCGTGACCTGTCTCCCCCATGGTTCGGGGGGGCAGTGGGCAGGAAGCACCTCACCTTGGCGCACCGGCCCGCTGCCTCCCAGAAGCCTGTGTGAAGTGGAGGCCTCGTGCCTTTTCTGTTCGCCTTTCCCCCTCGCCTTCTTTTCCTGGTCGCCTGCATGACTCAATTCGCTTCCGGTGCACACCACCGCTTGCTCATTGACTGGCGTCTAGTTGTCCTGGGCCATTTGGCGCCCGCGGACTGACACGTGCAGTGGGAGCCTGGTGGGCGCGTGTGGCGACAGCCAGGGCGCGGGGGGCAGGCAAGGCCCTCTGCTGCACGCCGGCATGCCGAGTGTCGCGCTGCCTCGGTCTCCGCGCTGCCTCCTCGCCCCCATTCGGCGGCGAGCCCTCCTCATTGCCCCCCCCCAATGGCTCGCCGCGGCCCACGGCTAGTCCTTCTCGCCCCCCAGCGCCTCCTCCGCCGAGGCCTCGCAGGGTCGAGGCAGTTGAGGCTTCCGAGAGAGAGGCAGGTCTGCCTGCGCCCCGCCCCATCCTCCAACTACTTCCACGCCCCTTTCTCCGAATTCCCACTTCCAGCCCCGCCCCTCTCCCCCAGTGTCCCAGGCAGACTCGTTAGCAAGAGGTGTGGTCGGACGGGGCTAGGATGAGAAATTCGTTCCAGAGCGTTCTGGGACGCTCTCAGAGCGTTCCGGAACGCTCTGAGAAGGCCGCGGCGTTCGAGACATCCTCCAGAGCCGCCGGGTGTCAGAGATTCTCGATTTATCCTCGCCCGATTTGATCCTTGTCCTGGCTTCTTCGTACGTGGCCTCCCTGACCAGGATCGGGGAGCCCACGAGCCCCACTCGACCTCGGCAGGCACCTGCAGCGGCACCCACCAGCACGGGCCTCCAGGGCCGGGGGAGCCCAGGAGCCCCGGCACGACCTCGGCAGGCCCATGCCCAGGCACCCTCGAGGGCAGCAGCTCTCCCGTCTCCCCCCCCACCCCCTCGAGGACACGGGCGCTCGGATCGACGCCGAGGATAAGGACGACGAGATGTGTGAGTTCACCATCCGGGGCTCCGCCGAGGCCGTCAGGCGAGCGAAGGAGATGATGCCCGTGGCCGCCGCCTCGCCGCCCCCCTCCCCTCTGCCCGTCGGCCGCAGAGGAGGCACCGTCGGCCCCAGTGCCTCCAGGCCCCCGCAAGCGTCCGCGGATGCCGTCCGCCTCCCCGATCGTGCACGACCCTCCGAGGGGAGCCCAGGCTTCAGGCGGCCGTCCGTCGGCCCGAGCTCGACGCGCACTGCCGATCATCATTACAAGATGGGTCAGAGCGTGAATGACCTACCCCGCTTTCGCTTCCAGGCAAAACCAAGTCATGCCACGCGCCTCCTCGTCAAGCGGCCTGACCAGTACAGGCCGTAGTTTGGCATCGTTTGGTATCTCTTGGAAGCGAGGGTGGTCAAAAGCGAGGTAGGTTTGTTTTCCCCTTAATGGGAGCGCGGAGCCAGCCTACAGACTGAAACACCCGCAACCGTCTCGTCTCCGGAAAAAAGAAAGCAACAAACGGGGAGCCGCCGGTCCCTGCCCCAGTCGCCGACGGCTGCTGGGCCAGAGCCATTTTTGTGAGGAGGCCGTGCTTCTGCCTTTTGCATCTGGCGGCAGAGCGCCTCCCGTCGCACACGAGGCCGCTGGCAGCGAAGCGGCGGCGAAGGGGGCGCCGCCCGCGAATGTTTCGCGGCACGCTGTGGCTCCACTCTCCCTCGGCCCCTCGGGCCTTTCCGCGCCCCAGCGCGCCGTCTGTGCGCCGGCGCGCCCCGCTGCTGCTGCCGGACCGCCGTCTGGCTCTCCTGCGGCCGCTGACCAACAAGTTTCGCAGCACGCCTGTCCCCCGGTTGCGCGGTGTCCCGCGGGCGGATGGCCCCCCTCTCGTTTCGCTAAGGAGCACCACGGGTGGCCTCGGCGGCAGAGCGCGGGAGCCCTTCTTGACTTCGGAGCTCTGTCTCTGGAGTGCGCCAGCGCCTGGTGGTCGATAAGACAGCGCCGAGTCGCGTCGACTGGCGTCGGTGAGCCCCGATTCTCAAGAGCCAGCGAGATGGCACGGGAGGCTCTCGTGAATGCCGCCGGGGCCGTTGCCCACGTTGCACTGCCACCCCGCTGGCCACGTGCCGCGGACCGATAGTCCGCCAGGTGTCGGGTGCGACCTGCGCCGTGAGCAGCCCAGCCACAAGGGATGGGTCTGTGGCCCTCACCCGCCTGGGGGAGCCATCGTCTTCGACTCCCCTCTCGAGAGAGACCGTCGACACGATGGGTTCCCCCCTTGGGGGTGGCTGGTGTGTCCCACGCTCTTTGGTGGTGGTTATGAAGGGCCTGGAGGACGAGGAAGACTCGACCTCTTCTTGGGCGCATGCCCCCTGAACCTACGACTTCCATGGCGCGTGCGCAGCACATCGGATGGTGATGGCGATGGTGATGACGATGATGGTGATGGTGATGGTGATGTTGGTGATGATGGGAAGACAACAGAGGTGAAGGAGGAGGAGGAGGAGGAGGATCACGGGGCTCCAGGAACAGTCATACCGGTTCTCAGCCTCAGGCATCAGGATGGGATGAGGATGGCGATAAGGAGAAGGATCGATGAGAGGAGGGGGAGGAGGAGCAGGAACAGGAGGAGGACGAGGATTCATGCATCTGAGGTGTCTGTTTTTGTTCGGTACGGGGTCCCAGGAAGTTCCGACCCCTTCACGATGGCCGACTTCTCTTCCAGAGCTGCTTGTTTCCAACCATCTTGTAGTGTTGGGTTCTCGTTTCGCAGAGACAGCGCCCCTCGTTCTCCTCCTCTTCCTCCTCCTCCTAGTCCTCCTCATCTTCCTCCTCCTCCTCCTCCTCCTCCTCCTCCTCCTCCTCCTCCTCCTCCTCCTCCTCCTCCTTCTACCCCGTCCATCAGCATCATGGCCGTCATCATCATCACCAGTATCATCATCATCATCATCATCATCATCATCATCATCCTCATCCTCATCATCATCATCATCAGCAGCAGCATCATCCTCATCATCACCAGCATCATCAACAGCATGATCGTCATTGTCATCGATATTGTCAATGTCATCGTCATGGTCATGATGAGCATTATCATCATCATCAGCAGCAGCAGCATCAGCATCAGCATCATCATCATCAGCAGCAGCAGCAGCATTAGCATTATCATCATCATCATCATCAGCAGCAGCAGCAGCAGCACTAGCAGCAGCATCATCATCACCATTACCATCACCAGTACCATCACCGTCACCATCATCATCATTCTCAACATCGCCATCACCGCCACCATCACCATCACAACCATCATTACCGACCCAATACAGCGCTTCGTGCCCCCAGAGGGAGCTCCACCGGAGCACTGGCGGTGTTCGCATGCGTGTCTCCCCCACCCAGTACGGCGCTTCAGCGCTTCGTGGCCGCATAGGGAGCTCCACCGAGAGCCCCAGTGGCGGTGTTTTCGCATGCGTCTCTCCCCCACCCAGTACCGCGTTTCGTGGCACCATCGGGAGCTCTACCAAAGGCCCCAGTGGCGGTGTTCGCATGCGTCTCCCCTACCCAGCACAACACTTCGTGGCCCCATGGGAAGCTCTTTCGAAGGCCCCAGAGGCGGTGTTCGCATGCGTTTCCCCCAAGCAGTGCAGCGCTTCGAGGCCCCATCGGGAGCTCCACCCAAAGCCCCACTGGCGGTGTTCGCATGCGTCTCTCCCCCACCCAGTACGGCGCTTCGTGGCCCCATGGGGAGCTCCACCGAAGGCCCCACTAGCAGTGTTCGCATGCGTCACTTCCACTCAGTACAGCGCTTCGCGGCCCCAGAGGGAGCTCTACCAGAGGCCCCAATGTCGGTGTCCGCATGCGCCTCCCTCCCCAGTGCAGCGATTCGTGCCCCGTAGGGAGCTCCAGTGGAGGCCCCAGTCGCAGTGCTCGCATGCGTTTCCCCCACCCAGTACAGCGCTTCGTGGACCCAGGAAGCTCCACCGAAGGTCCCAGTGGCGGTGTTCGCATGCGTCTCCCCCACCCGGTACAGCGCTTCGTGGCCTCAGAGGGAGCTCCACCAGAGGCCTCAGTGGCGGTGTTTGCATGCGTCTCTCCCCCACCCAGTACGGCGCTTGGTGGCCCCATAGGCCCATAGGGAGCTCCATCAGAGGCCCAAGAGGCAGTGTTCGCATGCGCCCCCCCACCCAGTACAGCGCTTCGTGGCCAACATAGGGAGCTCCACCGGAGGCCCCAGTGGCTGTGTTCGCATGCGTCTGTCCCCCGCCAAGTGCAACATTTTGTGACATGGGGTGTTCGCATGCGTCCCCCCCACCGAGCACAGCGCTTCATGACCCCATAGGGAGCTCCACCGAAAGGCCCCAGTGGCGGTGTTCGCATGCGTCACTTCCACCCAGTACAGCGCTTCGTGGCCCCAGAGGGAGCTCTACCAGAGGCCCCAATGTCGGTGTCAGCATGCGCCTCCCTCCCCAGTGCAGCGATTCGTGCCCCGTAGGGAGCTCCAGTGGAGGCCCCAGTCGCAGTGCTCGCATGCGTTTCCCCCACCCAGTACAGCGCTTCGTGGACCCAGGAAGCTCCACCGAAGGTCCCAGTGGCGGTGTTCGCATGCGTCTCTCCCCCACCCAGTACAGCGCTTCGTGGCCGCATAGGGAGCTCCACCGGAGGCCCCGATGCCGGTGTTCGCATGCGTCTCCCCCACCCAGTACAGCGCTTCGCGGCCTCAGAGGGAGCTCCACCGGAGGTCTCAGTGGCGGTGTTTTCGCATGCGTCTCTCCCCCACCCAGTACGGCGCTTCGTGGCCCCATACGGAGCTCCACCCCCACCTAGTACGGCGCTTCGTGGGTGCCGCCTGCAGCCACAGTGGCAGTGCCCACATGGCGGCCCCGCCCCGTATCCGCACACCCTTCGCATGCTTGATGGCCCCCTGAGGAGATTCCCCGAAGGCGACACCCGCAACGACAGTGCTCACAACTGCATATGGTTGGGTCCTTCGCCAGGATAATTGTTCAATGGTCCCAGCTCCCCGCGGAAGGCCCCTGGACGCCGCAACCGGCGAGCAACATTCCGCCTTGTGATTCGGGAGCCTTGAGACGGGGGTCACTGCAAACAGGGGTCAGCCAGGTCGCCGGATCTTGCATAATCCTGCAGAACCAGCGACGCATCGACGCGGGTTAGGGCGAAGGACCTTGCAAGGTCCTGCAAAGTTTGAGTGACCCGAGTTTTGCATTTACCTGGGTCAGTGAATCTCCGATTGATGGTGATTGTATGTTGAATGTCTAGTGGAGGAGGAGGAGGAGGAGGAGGAGAATGCAGAGGAGGAGGAGAAGGAGGAGGAGGAGGAAGAGGAGGAGGAGGAGGAAGAGGAGGAGTAGGAGCAAAGGAGGAGGAAGAGGAGGAGGAGGAGGAGGAGGAGGAGCAGAGCAGGAGCGGAGCAGGAGCAGGAGCAGGAGGAGGAGGAGGAGGAGGAGGAGGAGGAGGAGGAGCATTAGGAGGAGGAGGAAAGGAGGAGCAGGAGGAGGAGCAGGAGGGAGGCGGAGGAGCAGGAGGAGCAGGGTGGACGCACGCGCCGCAGCGGCCGCACGCCTCAGCGCCCCGCCCCTCCGGCGGCGGCCGTGCGGGGCGGGGCCGTCGGGTCCGCGAGCTCGCAGAGAGCCGCCCGGAGCGCGGCGCGTCCCCCGAGAGGGAGGGCACCAGCGGGCGCCCCGGGCCTCCTCCTCCTTCGCCTCCTCCTCCTCCTCCTCCTCCTCCTCCTCCTCCTCCTCCTTCGCCTCCTCCTCGCCTCCTCCTCCTCCTCCTCCTCCTCCTCCTCCTCCTCCTCCTCCTCCTCCTCCTCCTCCTCCTCCTCCTTCGCCTCCTCCTCCTCCTTCGCCTCCTCCGCCTCCTTCGCCTCCTCCTTCGCCTCCTCCTCCTTCGCCTCCTCAGCAGATGGCACAGAGGTTCCCGAGGGTGAGAGACCTGATAGCAGCTGCGCCACAGGAGGGTTAGCTGCTCGCGCTGGGGACCGCGCCAGGGACTGGCGTGCCCTCCTCCTGTCCGTTCTCGTGTCCGCCTGCCCTCGTCTCGTTCTCTGGGTGAGTGTGCTCCCCCTCGGAGTCCTTTCTGGGATCACCCGTGACTGGGAGCGACGCAGAGAAGATCGGCAGGGCCCTTCCGCAAGCATGGCAGGCGCAAGTCGAGAAGCATGAGACAATGTGTTAAGCAGGTCGCTCGTTCCTCCTCGTCCTCCTCCACAACTATTTTTCCTCGGAGCTGGCCGATTCTGTGGCGGCGGAAGGTCCTTGGTTTCACGCGGGCGCCCTCTCCAGCTATTTTGGCTCCGGGCAGGGTGCGGGTCCTGGACCTTTTTCGGCCTCGAGGAGGCCGATCTCCTCCTCAGTCCTTCCTCTGCGGTGCTGGTGCCGCTGCTGTTGTTGGCGTGCTGGGTGGGCTCTTCGCTTGGCGTTGGGCAGTCGGCGGGTCTCGTGGGGCAGTGATTTCTGTGTTCCTTGTCGCTCGCGCGCCAGGGATGCACCGACCGTTCCCCGAGAGTACCCTGCCTCCCCCCCTGCCGCCCCGCCTAGCGCCAATCCTCCTCCTCACACAGACTCTCTCGAGTCACGAAAAAATCATTGCGGACGGGTTTTCGCGATTTTCAGCTCCTGGGTGCCCTTACTGGGCCTCGGGACCATCAATCATCGACTCAGGATGAAGAGCCGGTCCCGGAGAATGGGTCGAGACCTGTGAGGGTCGACGAGTCGACGTTATGATAAGAGCATGACGTCTGGGGTCAAGGCAATATTTGTCCGTCTCTCTTTCGTACCCTCTGGATATGTCGGTAGGTGGGACCAGGCGTTTGGCTTGAGATTTCCGACCGGTTGTGATCCTGAAGTTTGTGTTATACATCAGTTTGGAGATCTCGTGATAGCGCCGCGCACATTCGCTTCACCGAGGGTGTTTTTTGTTCAACTTGGGCCTCTCGCGTTAGCGCCGGGCACATTCGACCCAATAGTTTGCAACAGCTTCATGGATGGGGAAGGGCTCCATTTCAAGATTGAGCTCTCGCTTTTGCGCCGCGCACGTTCGATCTACATGTGTGCAACAGCGTCATGGATGGACGGCGTTTTTTGTTCAACCTGGGGTAGCTGTTTTTAGCGTCGCTCACATTCGTGCTAAACGTGTGCATCAGTTTCATCGAGGGGGGGGCTGATCATGTTCAAGATGGGGTTCCGGGCTCAGCAGAGCGCGCGCGTGTGTTTGGTCCCAGTAGAAGTGCCACACCCTCAAGGACGGAGGGCGGCTCTTTGGCAAAATTGGGCTTCCGCCGTTGCCCCGAGCGCCTTCGTCTTAACCCTTTGCAACTGGTGCAGGGATGGAGGGCTGTCTCTTTTCATCGGGGGTGGACAGAACCCCCAACAGTGACACGTCGATTAGTGAATTGTCCGTTTTCGGTTCTCGAGAGGGCGCCGCGGCCGTTATTTTCCAGGCTTGCGCCCGCCAGGTTTGGGCCTCAGGTCGTTTTCACTAAACCACGTTTTACTAAAGGGAGGTCTGTCCATCCCCGATTTGCAACTGGTGCAGGGATGGAGGGCTGTCTCTTTTCAGTGTAGTATGTTCGCGTGAGACTCCCAAGGATCTCAGGACCAGAAGCTTGAACAGATGCAATAGCTGAACGGATGAGGGGCGGCTCCTTGTCAGATCTGGTTGTCCGGTGGGTATCAGTTGTTCAGGACACGAACGGATGGAGAGCGGTTCCTCTTTGATATGGGGCTCTCGCTTGGGATTTTCTCGCCGCTCGAGTCAAGGTGGGGCGCTCCTTTTGCACAGTGGTGATATGGTTGGACACCCCGTTGAACTATATTTATGTATGAGTACCTGTGTCCGTTTCTGATTAATCGTTGGAAAGACGCAAGGCATTCAATTCTTATTCAATGTTGGACATGCTTTGTGTTTTGCCAGAGGAGGATGCCGTAGAGTGCCAGTTGTTAAAAGGGCGCTTCTCATAATTGGAAAGGAGGGCTGGCAGGGACGAATGAGGAGTGGACTTGGGATTGGCCTGCGCATTGTAGCATGATTATCGCATCCTGTGTGTTCTATGGTCCTCTTCCTCCTCCTCGGCACAGCCCCAGCGCAAGATGGAGTCTCCCACGCGGCGGCCAACTCGCCAACCCCCCGTGCGTGCCAGGAGCTACAGCGGGCGCCAGCCAACCGACGGGGCGGAAGGCGAAAGACGCAGAGGAGAGACAGAGGGAGAGGCGTCAGCCCTGCGACGTGCTGCTCCGCGAACGGCACCGACCGCCGAAAGCGGCCCTACGACGTGCCGCTCCGCGAACGGCACCGACCGCCGAAAGCGGCCCTACGACGTGCTGCTCCGCGAACGGCACTGACCGCCGACAGCGGCCAGCCCGCGTGCCTCCGTGGCCCTTCCAGCGCCACGGGGCACTGGCCACTCCCAGCGGGCCGCCGTGCGGGGCGCACGGAAGGTGCATGCACGGGTGACCAGGCCCGCCCCCGCAGAAGTCTTTGCCCAAGGGTGGTCAGGTGGGTCCACGCCTCTGAGCCGTACCCAGGTGGCCGACCCCCCCGACCACGCTTGGCACCGCAACGTGACGGGCAGGCAACAACGGTGGCCAGAGCTTGCCCCCAATCCAGGCAAGCAACGTACAGGCCGACGCGCACCCATCGCGGAGGACGAGATCGCGCCGACCCAGGGGCGGGTGCCCTCGCGGGACCCAGAGGCCGGGTCCTCGAGGGATTTGAGGCGGCAGACTTGGCAATTTTGGGGGACCACCCCAGCTGGTCCAGGGGTGCCGCCCCAAGGACCACCCCAGCTGGTCCAGGGGTGCCGCCCCAAGCCCCACAGGGCACCGACCCCTGGCCCGCAGCGCCGCAAGCCACGTCTGGGCGGATTTCAGTGCACCCCATGGGCCCCGATGCGCCGCCCACGCACCGAGGTACCCCCCTGGGGGCGGCCCTCCTCCTCCTCCTCCTCCTCCTCCTACTCCTCCTCCTCCTCCTCCTCCTCCTCATCATCATCATCATCATCATCATCATCCTCTTCCTCCCTGCAGGCCTCCCCTGTGGTGTCGGAGTAGACCAGGTCGGAGGACCGCTCCGCATCGCAAATGCATCGTCGATTCGGCTTGATGCGGAGCCTGATTTTCTCCACACCGAAGTCACCGATGCATCGACGACATCGCAATCGCATCGCCTATGCATCGGTGATGCATCGATGATGCGGCGCCACCCTCCGATCCATCTACTCCGACCCCATCTGGGGGGCCTCTGTCCTCCTCCTATTCTTTCACCAGACAGCCAACGTCTTGAAAACATCCAGGCGGACCAGCGGATCTTGCATCCCCCCAGGTGGTGGTGACCATTTCCTGCGATGTTGCGCCTTCTTTTTGTGACGTCGGCGCCCCGGGGTCTCGATCACTCCGCCAGGGCCAGAGCTTAATCCCGAGTCGTTTTGCTAAGGTGTTGGGGCTTGGAAGCGGCTTTCGGATGCCGAGGACGATGGGCAATTGGCCGTCTAGATTTTCTTCACCGCCAGGATCTGAGGTGCAGTCAACCCGAGTGGTAAGGATGAGCGGTTCTCCAAGGTTACTTTTGCATCCTTCCCCTTCGGCCCATCCTTGGCCGCTTTCGCCAGCCGCGCCGCGCTCGCTCGCAAAGTGCCGACACGGCTTTCCAAGGCCCCTGCATCTTTACCGTACTTCCTCATTGCACGCGTTGAATGTGTTGCTCATGGGGTGAATTTGGCCAGGCTGGTATCGGCCCAGGCCGAATTCAGCCTGGCCGAGTTCAGCTTGGCCGAGTTCAGCCTGGCCGGGATCAGCCAGCCGCGTGAAGCCTGGCCGAGCTGAGGCGGCCGAGCTGAGGCTTGGCCGAGCGTCTCCTGGCAGCGTTTCGTTGCTGCCCGACGTAACCACGACCGCAAACGGGATGGCGAACTTCGCCTGACGCTTGTTGCCGCCGCCTCCTCCTCCTCATCCTGCTGCTCCTCCTCCTCCTCCTCCTCCTGCTCCTTCTCCTCCTCCTCCTCCTCGTCCTCGTGGCCGCATCGCCCGACGTGGCGTATGTGAATCGAACCCCTCCCGGGGCCCCTGGGAGGGTTTGGAAAGGGCGGGCCGCGCCCGATGAGGCGCGGCGCCAGCGGCGGCGCGGCCTCGGACGTGCTGAGGTTCCCGGCGTCCGCCGCGGGCAGGAGCGGGGTGCGGCTCCTCTTCGGGGGGGGGGTCACGCGGGCCGTGGCCTTCACAAGTTGAAATGCCTGTGTCGGAGCAGAGACACGGACTACCACCACCGAGAATCCACCAGTGGGGGGCCGACCCCTAAGCGGTGGCACGCTCGAGCGTCACAAGATGACGCTCCGGCGTGCCACCGCCCAGGGGTCCGCCAGTCCTTCATCGATGGGTTCTTGTTGGCGGTGGTCCATGTCCCTCCTCTGGCTAAGAGTGGGGACGCGCATCAAGAAGCCAGATTGGCGTTCGTCAGGGTGCCCTGGGCTTCTTCGCTCTTCGCGCTGAGCGGTGACTTCCAGCGGCGGTTGAAGAAGCTGCTGCGTGCAGGGTGTTCTGGGTTCCCCGCCGTGGGCATCTTGCGTGCGGGACACGAGGGCCGTGGCCTTCACAGGGTTGACTACTTTGGAGCCGGCTAGGGGGTCTGAGCTGGCCCAGCAGTGGTTCCAGCGAGCAGGAAGGGGGGAATAGGTCTGAGGTCCTCGATTGGAGAAGGCTCTTTACAGCCGGCCCTCATTAGTAGGTCGACCCTGCCAAACCAAGGGTACCCTTAGGTACCCGTGCGTCCTGTGCCTCGCGACCCATGCCTCCGACATGCCCCATGGCAAGACCTCCCCAAGGGTCTTGTGTCCTCTCGCGTGTCCTGTCCAATCAAGGCCGACTGTACCCTTTCCTGTCGGACCCCCGGACCGACAGAAAGGGATCCAGGGCGAAACGCTGCACGAGACGGACCCCAGGACGGGTCTGGGGACATATATGTTTAGCGGGCTTGGCTTCATCCCCCCTCCTGGCCGATTTCCATAGGGGTCCTGACCAGTTCAGACCCCCAGCGGCCTCCAAGAAATACATGCCCCGTTTTCCGCTGCCAGGCAGATTCGTGCTATGCCACGTGCCACCTCGTCCAGCAGGCTGACCGCTGCGTGCAACCCCACGGGTAGTTTATCATCGCGTGTCTCCGGTTTGGAAGCGAGGGTGGTCAAATGCGAGGCAGCTTTGTTTGTGCCTTAGGCCTGCAGGGTATCGTGCCTCTTTGAGGTCTTGCCTTCACAGGGCAGTGCGGATCCACCTCGCTCCTCATCCTCCCCCTCCTATGATCGTGCGACGAGAGCTATGCACGTGCACCGATCCTGGCCAGGCCCAACCTGGGCTCAGGATGGGCCTGGCCAGGATCGGTGCATATGCGTACTTCTCTTTCCTCTATGTTTAAAGACGTGATCAGAGTAGCACAGTCAGAGGAGAAGGGGGACGGAGAAGGAGGGGGTTGACCCGAATAGTTGCTTAGTTCCTGGTGTGGCCCAGGTCTTCGACGAGGATCTGATTTTGTTGCAGTCCTGGCGTGTTTCCTCGACTTCGACCTCATGAGGCCCGTTGTCGGGCGTACAGGCTATCAACAGGTGGATATGCGACAAGCAGCTACCCCCAGGGAAGGGCTTGACCTATGGGGCCGCACATAAGAAACAATCACACGAGCCTTGGTTCGCAGCCCGCGGGCGACGAGAGCGGTATTGGCACCCCCTATCAGCCGAAGAGGTAGGTGACCGAATAGAAATCGGGGACCGAAGTTGTGACAGAAAGCGTATTGTGACCGAAATTGTAACCGAAATTGGAAACAGTCTTGGTTTCGAACCAAATAGTTCGGTCACACTCGGGCGCGGTCGGAAAAAATTGGGCGCCCATATCGGTCACACTCGGACAGGTTTTCTGGCACAGGTTCGGTCACGACGCCTCCCTGATAGAGACAAGGCTGCAGTTTGTTTATGTTTTTGCTACCAGCTAACGGGGGCGCCTGTCCCAGGGCGGCTGGGAATCGCCGCAGTGTGGTGAGTCGGTGGGGATTCGGGCTCACCGCACGGTTTTGGGACTCGGGTCGTTCTCCGAGGATGCCCCCGGCGATCTGGGACTTCCAGGGCCCCAGAGCCGCGTGGTGACGCACCGCGCGGTGAGGTCTCTTGGGATTTCGAGCACACGGCTTTGTGGCCTCGCAGGGAATGTTGTTCAGGAGGGGAAAAAACACACAGACACAATTATTCCTCGATCCCCCAGAAAATATAGGAACATGTGGGAGGTGGGTGGGAAGACAGAAACCCAGAAAAAACATGGGAAACTATGGGGGATATGTTTATTTGGGTGTATTTACCTGTGTGTCCTGGGGCCCCTTCAGTTGCACCCGACGTGCAGCACGAACACACACTCATCGGACGTCCGCGTGGACGCCACGGGGCCAGGCCCCCATGGACGGCGCCCCGGGCGCGGCCTCTGGCGCGCTCCCCGCGCGCTCAGGAGGGGGCCCCAGCGCCGACCGCGGAGATCCGCTCGGCCCTCGGAGGCTTATGGCATGCCAGAGTTGACGGGCCTGTTTTCCACCACCACCATCGTAAGTTGGAGGGGGAGGGGGTCGTCCTCCTCCTCCTCCTCTCTCCTCGTCCTCCACCTCCTTCCCCCCTCCAACTTATGGTGGTGGTGGTGGAAAACAGGCCCATCAAAAGTTGGTTGTTCCTCGCAGTGCTGGAGTATGTGCGCGCCGCGTCGACGCGGCGGCGACCCCAGGCGCCGCCGGAGGCCCGGAAGCGGCCAGGATCGAACGATCTGCGGCCGCGACCGCTCCAAGGTGCAGCGAGCCGCGCGGTGTCAGAAACCCGTGCCTTGGTCGTCCCGACACGATCAAATATTGCCTCCCACAAGAAGCCACAGCGCAACATGCTGCGACCTGGAATGTTTGTCCAGGGGTTCGGTTTCGCGGCCGCCCGCTTTAGCCACGACCGCGACGAGCCCTTTGTCGCTACGGACCAAGAGCTCCAGGGGGTCCTCCCCGACCTCCGCTGGCGTAACTGCGTAACCGGAGGGGATTGTTCTTCTCCGCAGAGGGCAACAACAAGCATGGCCCAAACGTCGCAGGCTCACCTACCATTCTATCGGACTGAGCGGACGGCCAGATGCGTCGAGCTCGGCGGTGCAGCTGTTCCAGAGCGGTGGCGTCTCCAATCGGCTCGCGTCTTGCCCCCGAGAGGGGGACTGCGCCTGGCTGGCCAGTGCCCAGTCTGTCCTCCTTACCTCAAGGCAGGCGCGCCTATGTGAGGGGCATGCGTCCAGGGCCACGTGAGGAGGGGATAGGCCCAGGGGGGGAAGCGTCGACCCGCCATCGCCGAGTCACCGCCGACGGGGGCCCGATGGCCCACCCCGCCCAGGACCGTGCGGAGTCGCTGCCGGGGGCCTGTCGCCGATGCATCGGCGATACCGCCGAGGCACGCTCGATGTTCCCCTCCCTGAGCTGGTCCTCCCCCTGACGTTGCCCCTCCGCGCCCCGCAGGGCCGCGGGAGAGCCCAGGGATGCCGGGGGAACTCCCGGGGCAGAGTCCCACGGCGCTGCAGCCGTGGGCGTGCTCGGGGGCCTTGAGACGGGGGTCTGGGTTGACCTGGGTCAGAAGGTCCCCGACGTGCAGGAGGGAGCTGAGGACTTGATTGGGCGTCTGTGTTTCTGTGGATATCACGACCCTTCCGAGCTACGTCTACTTCAAGCCCAGGCTCTGGCCTCGCGCTGCTTGCTGCGCAGCCCGCACGTCCCCTTGCACACCTTCCCGCCCGCGGACTTCTCAAACGGGTGTGGGTATCGTGGCCATGGCAATGGCACCTCTTAACTCGGTGTCTGTCTTTGTTCTTCCCTACGAGCGTTTCGCTAAGAGGGTTCTAGCAGTGTGATATGAGTGGACCACAGGAGAGTCCCACAAGGGGGGACGGTGAACCCGCGCCCGTCAGGTGCCGGCTGCCGTTTCGCGCAGACACACCCTCACAATTGATCCAGGAAGTGCGTGTTCGCCTCCATGCCAGGTGCATTTTGAGTCCAGACGGCCACGATCCTGGGTAACAGATACACTAAGGTGCACATGGTCGTGCTCATCCTAGGAATACCCAGGAATGCACGCTTTCACTCGCCGGCCTACTCCTCGACCCGACTCTTCACCTTTGCTGCTGTAAGGGTGCCTGGCTGGCGTAATTTCATCAGCGCGTCATTTGGGTCGCCCTCGTCCGCGCAGATTGCGTGCGGCCATGATGCGCCAAACCCAAGTGTTCCCTTGTTCCCCGTTGCGTCGCACCCAAGTACAGGAGGCCCAGTGAGGGGCTGGGGACGCCCAGGGAGACCGTGGTTCAGGACTCCAGGCCCGCGACACCTGGGCGAGACGCCATCGGGCTCGTGGGATCACGGGGCTCGAAGTTGCGATTATCAGGGCTTGGGATTCGGAGCCCTCGTCCAGCGAGGCTTGGTCACCGTCAGGAGCAGTTTCAAAAGTCCCTCGTGTTTGGGCTGTTGCGGAAACTGTTGAATCTTCACTACTAACAAAGTGTTTCCTTTGAGAACATGGGTCATGCTCGAGCGTTTTGGGGGGGCGTTCAAATCGGTCTCCTAACAGCAACAACGCTCCTGTTCGATACTTGTTCGCTCTTCACTCAGGGCAGGTGACCTTGCTCACCGCCGAAGTCCGGTCTTCCAACCAAACCAGCGCTCCCGTTCGATACGTAACTGTTTTTTCCCCAGGGGAGGCGTTCGCGCTTTGGGTGGAGGAGGTGGCCCTGCTCCCGCTAGATATGTCTTCGGCTTCTGCTCAAGACCAATAGTCTTGCTCGTCGCCGAAAACCGGCCCTCCAACAGAACCAGCGCTCCCGCTCGATATTTCACCGCAAAGCGCCACAACAGGCCCCTGGACGGCCCAGGGTAGTCACAAGACGGATCAAGATGGCGCCAAGATGGCCCGACGGAGGCTCCAGATATTTGAATTGAAGAAGGCAAAATGCCTCGTAAGAGATGTCGGTAACATGTTCGGGCGGGAGATCTGGGAAAGGGAATATCGCGATCTCGATGCATGGCATATTTCACGCGTGACGAGGGGATGATGCATGCATAATACGTATCGAATATTTGAGCAAGATGGTACAATTTGTGTTACATCGTTCTGTTAGAAAATAATTGTTGATCGCCCCTGCCCGGTGCCGATTGTGTTTTTCAAATCAGGTGCTCATCCCAGGGCTCGCACCTTGTTTTTTAAGCAAGGGGAAATATTGAGCCTCAGTGGGCATCTTGCCCCTGATTTGCCACAACAGCGACTCCCGCCTAATACTTCCTGACAGTACATTCAACATCGCGCTATCAAAGGTCGTTCTTGCCCAGGGTCACTCGTACGTGTAGCCGACAGATGGTCGGCTCAAGGCGGCAGAAGAATATGTTGGCGGCCTCGCTGGCGGAAGCTGGCGGAAGGTTGGTACACGCCAGCGAAAGTTCTGTCGATCTCTCCACGGGGTCATTCCTGTTGTTGCTGCTGCCGCCCGCGACCGTCATGGCTCGAGACATCGCGCTTTGGGCTCTGCCGGCGCGCGCTGCAGGGCAGATGCGTCAGACCTCCTGCTTGCGGCCAGCCCCATTCACGCTTGCGCCCCTGCTGCCCTGGCTGGTCCTCGCAGCTGGTTGGGCTGGAGACGGCAACGAACTCTGCCAGGATGCCGCGTGCCATCCGGGGGAGGAGCTCGGGCATTTAGAGAACGCCCGCCCAGACAGGTCTACAGGAAAGCTGCGCGGGTTCACTCGGCATTGGCTTGCCAGATTGCCAGTGCAGTCTCCAGTCGGTTGCGCTCATCGACGTGCGTCTCGCCGGATACATGCGATTGTGTTTGGACGTCGGTGTGTTCCCCCGCTGGGGTGCCCTCGGAATGCGGTGCCTTGCGCACGTGGATTGCCCCTGGCAGCTTTCACCAACGGGCGCTTCGCTAAAGGGGGTTCTGTCCACCCTCGAGGATCGGATGAGAGCCGCGTGAGACAGGGGCGGTGAGACAACGGCGGCCCAAATTCACAGCAACTCTGTGCCCGGGACCCCTCCCGGGGCCCAGAGGGACCAGTTTTCCGAGCTACGTCCAGCCGTGGCGACGAAGGGTACCCCCCTGCGGGCCAAAATGGCGACCCTTGCCTCCACGCGCCCTCCTCCGAACAGGAGAGGGAAAAGCCACCCAGACGCGAATACGTCGGCTCCTCGGAAAATATAGGGAGATCTGAAAAGTGGAGGGGGAGACAACCATCCAGGAAGCATTGAACGTTTGGGGAATCCTTGGATTCGTGTCGCATGCCCTGAGATCCGACGTCTCAACCAAGACTGAGACATCGTCAAAAGCCACAGCTGAAGCTCCAGACCCATCTTTCTCTGTCAGTTTTGTAAGCCCGATCGATCTACGAGGGTCCCCGGCCTGCATCCGGGGCTCGAACACGTTGCGACGCCAGGATCTCGGGAGGGCTCCCGGCCTGAATCTGGGGCTCGAACAAGTTGCGACGCCAGGATCTCGGGGTGGGCCCCCTCGGACAGGGCGCCCCCCTCCGAGAGGAGCAGGCGCTGCTGCAGAGCAGGGCCCTGCAGCGCGGGGCGGCGCCGCGGCGGGCCCGGGCGGGGCCGGCCGCCTGCGCGCCCGGGGACGGCGTGCGGTGCCCGGGCTCGGGGCGCCCGTGCGCAGGAGGCCAGTGCTGCCCGGCCGCGGTGGGCTCCGGCGGCACGTTCCCGTGCCCGTCGCAGGGCCCCGGCAGCCAGGGCTTCTGGAGAGCAGGCTCGTCGAGGAGGGAGCATCCTCCCCTTTCCTTACCCCCCCCCCCTTAGCGATTCCTATCCCATGCCAAGAGGATTTGATCGTGGAGAGGGGCGGCGAGGCCGAATTTGATAATCCACGAGCGCCCAGGATCATCATCATCATCATCATCATCATCATCATCATCATCATCATCATCATCATCAGCATCAGCATCAGCATCAGCATCAGCATCAGCATCAGCATCATCATCATCATCATCATCATCATCATCATCATCATCAGCAGCAGCAGCAGCAGCATCATCAGCAGCAGCAGCATCACTCGCCGGGAAAATCGTCGATTATCCCCGCCAGACCCCGAGTTTTATTATCCCCCAGGGATTATTATCGGGGGCACAGGGTTAACCCTAGTAGTACCACAATGCAGGCGTACTGAGGGATAGTAGTTCTGGGCGGTTTGGCTCGATACATCGGCAGAGAAGACCCCCCCTTATCCCGAATGTTTTTGGCCCTCCTAACTTCGGTCCCCTCCCAAAGGATTAGGAGCCCTTTCTCTGCGAATCATTTAGCACCCCGCAGTTCCAGATAAGAGTGAGGGGGCGGGATGGGGTGGGTCGCGGGCGGATCGCGGGTGGGTCGCGGGCACGTCGCGGGCGGCCAGTGCTGCCCGGCCGCGAGGGGCTCCGGAGGCACTCGGAGGAGGAAAAGGTACCCGTAAACCGCTACCCCCGCCTCGTTCTCGCTTTGTTGTACTTCCTGGGAGGCCCTCGTCGCCACCGCTGGGTTCGCCACAAAGCCTAGTCAGGACGCGCTCTGGGAGAGGTCCGTGGAGTAGCAGTATCGGTACCTTTTTTGGTTTTCCCCAGGCGCGTTCTTGTTCCCATCTCGGGGCCCCGGAAGCCAGGGCTTGGAGAGTGTGTGTTTACTTTCTGGGCAATGACGCGCGTGATGCCCACGCCTCCCCTCCCCGCCATCCCCCACCCAAGACGTAACGCTCCGTCATCGCTGCGATTAAAAAGAACATTCTCTGCGTTAGCCAGGACTTTGCCCCAAGTGACGCTACTTAAGACAATGCCAATTTTCGGGTTGGGGGGTGTACGGTTTCTATTGTATTTCCTCAGTGTTTCGGAATGCCCCCTCCGCTGGAAATTGTCAGGACCAGCGGCAACTTCGGGTTGGGTGGGGGTGGCTTGGTAGGCAGTCGAAGTGCTCCCAAGCGCTGCGAGACGCCCTCAGGCGCTCGGAGGTGTTCCCAGCCGCTCGCTCCCAGGCGCTCCCAGAGACTCCCAGGCGGGCGCTCTCCGTCGCTCCCAGACGGCCCCCCGCGCTGTCTAGTCTAGAGCGCTCTTCAGCGCTCCCCGGGCACGGTTGCCAGGTGCTCCCGAAGCGCTCCCAAGCGCTCCCAGGCGCTCTCCGGCATTCCCTGAAGCTCCCAGACGTCCCCATTCGAGCCCAGGCGTTCGCAAGCGCTCCCGCGCGCTGCCCAGGCGCGCCCAGGCGCTCCCAAGGCGCCCCCGGGCGGGCAGGTCTCGACCCACGTCTGCCACTGTTTTCTGGGGGGCGCCAGCGTCCTGGCTTTTCTCAGAGTCCGCGTCTGCGGGGCCCTGGCCGTCCGCAGAAGCCAGCTTCTCGGGGTGCGTGAACAACACGAAGGTCGTGGACTGCCTGGACAGCGAGGAGCGTCAGGAAGTTGCTGCGGAGCCTCGCACCTGCGCTCCCGCAGGGGAAGTGGCGTGCCCGGGCTCGGGCAACGCCTGCGCGGGCGACCAGTGTTGCCCGGCCGCGATGGGTTCGGGTGGCACCTTCCTTCGGCAGCAAATCATGGGAGCCTTTCAAACCCTCGCAATCCATGTTTTAGGGCAGCAGCATCGACCAGCGTCTGGTATTCGATGAGATAGCTCCGGATTGGCATCGATTAGCGTCGGTCAGCGTCGACCCAGCGTCAGAGTATCGATTCGCAAGCGCCAACAAGGTGGTATGGGATGCTCCCATGAGTTTCCACCGAACGATCCCGTGCCCGTCAGCGAGCGTCAACTTCTCGGGGTGCGTGAACAATACGAAGGTCTTCAATTGCCTTGCCACCTCCTTGGCGCAGGGTGCAGCAGTAGAGGAGCAGGGCGCGCCGCCCCCGCACTGCGCAGGTGTCCCTCTGCAGTCCGACAGGTATGCCGACTATCCTCTCGGAGGGGGCACGATCTTCGAGTTGAAGAACATTGTGCAGCCATCCGATCCGACCACCTATCAGGGGGACCTTTTGGACGCGGGGCGCGGAACCCCAGAAATGTATGATCGGAAGGACAATAAGTTTGCGAACCGCGACGCGTTTCTCTTCAAGTGCACATTTACGTATGATCGAACGGACTACCCGTTGACTTTGCGAGCAAGCGCGGAGGATTTCGTGGACCATGGCGAAGTGAGGTTGAGGATCGAGCCGTTTTTAAAGAGTGTTGGGCGGATGCCTGAGGTGTTGATGCAGAACCTCAGATACCTCCATATATACAAGGGAACTCATCCTTGGGGGGGCAACCCATATTATCAAACTTTGATGATGTATTTGGATAAGTACGATCATGATCAGATAGGTGAGGTGGTCATGCATGAGCTTTCACACACCTCGTTGGATAACCGATTGTCTCCGGGCCGCTATGCTGAAGCAGTCGACTCAGATTGCAAGCAGTATTTCAGCAAATACGCCAGAGATGAACCAGGCCGAGAATCATTCGCAGAAGGGTTTCTTGTGTACTTTGCTTACACGTACAGGAAGGACAGGTTGACCGAGGTGCAGGCCGAGAATATCATCAAGACGGGCCCACATCAGATAGCATTCTTCGACGCAAACATTTTACGACAATACACACATCCACCGTCTTAAGCGGCAAGAGGTCTTTGCACTATGGGCATTATTTGTTTTGATCGATGTGATTACAGTGCGCAGATTTTTATTTTGCTTGCACCCAGGGCTGACCGCTGGAAGCCGGAACAGGCTAATTCGCAGAGCGGCGCTTTGAGCTTCTGTCTGGTCGGTTGCCTCTGTTCCCTCCCTTTCCCCTCCTCTTCATCCCCTCCCTCCCTTCCTTTCCTCCTCTCCCCGCCCTGCCTCACTGTTGCCCCCGCGCCACCCGCGAAGTCTGCAAGGCGATCGCTGTGATGGCAAGTTCCTGGAGAGCGATTCTTCGCCGTGCCCACGGGCTGCACAGCCTAAGGCTCCAAGTCCAAGAGAGTCGAAAACTAGACCTGTTAGCCTTTGAAGGTCGCCGTCGAACGCTGCTTGGCGCTGGGTTTGATGGCGCCGTGATAGCCAGAACTTGCGCAAACGAACACGATAGCAGTATTCGGTTGGTAAGTGTAGGGCGACCGAGCAGCCGATTTCCAGCAAACGCAAACGCGATGTGGGATCCTTCTCCTTTCCCCTTCTCCCGCTCCCATTCTCCCTTGCCCATTTTCACGTTTATCCCTCTTCCTCCGTCCCGAGCCGCTTCGGGGGGGTCCCGGGGCCCCGAGGCCGAAAGTTGCAGAAAGCGTTCTGTTTTGATAGTTTACAATCTGTTGGATGCCCGGGGAGTAGGGCGCCCCCCAGGGTCTTCGGATACACTTCCCGTTAGAATCGGCGCTGTTGGAACCGTGGTCGAAATCTGGCCGAGTCGAGTACAATGGCCCCCTGACCGGGTTCAATCCTGACTTACGGAGACCGCCCAGGATCTGCTATCTCTACCTAACTGGCAGGACCCAGACGTTCAGACGCTCTAATTGTTCCGATGCGCTGGCCCTGGAAGTCTGGACCACGTCCTTGGGGGCGGCTTTTCGTCCTGACGCGTGTTTCCCAACCATCCTGTGGTGTTGGGTCCTCGTTTTGAAGAGACAGCGCCCCGCGTCCCACCCACTCACTC
>CAUYUJ010015640.1:30000-57099 GCA_963575745.1 Prorocentrum cordatum
ACGATCACGACCTACCACGAGCATTAGTAGTTTTTGTATTACTTGCACCTTTAGTATTATTACTACTACTACTACGATGCGATCCTGCTTCGTACTACTACTCGTATTACTCCTACTACTACTACTACTACTACTACTACTGCTACTGCTACTACTACTACTACGATTGCGACTACTAGTGCGATTACTGCTACTACTACTACTACTACGACGACGACGACTACCACGACAACGGCGACTACTTTATTACGGCTACGGCTATGGTCACGACTGCGATTAGTGTTACTACTACTAGTCTTACTAGTGTTGTTGTTGCTGTCGCTACGATTACGACGTTTACTTCTACTACTGCTACTACGACGATTGCTTTTATGACGACTACTACTACTACTATTCTTACTACTACTACTACTACTACTACTACTACTACTACTACGACAACGACAACGACAACGTACTACTACCATTACCACTACCACTACTACTACTACTACTACTACTCCTACTACTACTACTACTACTACTGCTACTACTACTACTACTACTACGACTACTACTACTACTACTAATACTACTACTACTACGACTGCTGCTACTACTACAGCTACTACTACTACTACTACTACTACTACTAACTACTACTACTACTACTACTACTATTACTACTACTACTACTACTACTTCTACTACTACTACACTACTACTACTACTACTACTACTACTACTACTACTACGACTACTACTACTACCACTACTACCACTACGGCTACAACTACGACTACTACTACTACTACTACTACTACGACTACTACTACTACTACTACTACTACTACGACAACGTACTACTACCATTACCACTACTACTACTACTACTACTACTACTACTACTACTAGTACTAGTACTAGTACTAGTACTAGTACTTATTTTTATTCTTCTACTTCCACGGCTACTACGATTACTTTCACGATTATCAATACTACTACTACTACTACTACTACTACTACTACTACTACTACTACGACGACTACTACGCCTTTTATCTTAGTTATTGTGGTCGTCGTCGCCGTTGTCGTTGTCGCTGCGAAGATTGTTTTCCGTGTGTTAGTGGGCGGGATTTTCAATGTTTGGAGATTCGCTCCCCCAGAGAGTATTTGATTGTGGGCAACCCTACACGCAAGAAGATGTGAGAGCATCTTCTCATGAGGATTGCAAAGGAATCGGCGGTTGTGGTTGTAGTTGTGATTGTAGTCGTGCTTAGAATCGTGATTGGAATCATGATTGTAGTCAAGGTTGTTGTCGTCATCGTCGTCGCGTTTGCTGTCGTTGTTGATCGCAATCGCAATCGTAGTCGTAACGGTAAGCGTCGTCTTCGTCGCGGCGGAGATTATTTCCCCTCTTTTGTTGAAGGGGCTGGATAATGTTGGGGCGTTCATTCTCCCAAAGAGTAAATGCCCCCTGGGCTACCCTGCGCGGCAGAAAAAAGTTGAGCTCGCTTGTAAAAAATGCTTGCATTGTAAACCGAAGGTTTTGTCCAATTCAGCAGAGCCCAGCGGCAAGACAAGGGAACGACAGAAGCAGACGACGAGGTGAGAGGAGAGAAAGGAAGGGCGAGGGGCGGCAAACGCCAACGCCCGCACGGCCCCGCGCCGGCTCAGTCTGGCGGGCCGGGGCGCGCAGCCAGCCGATCCTGGAGGACGGCGCGCCAAGCCACCTCGTTGCCGCCTGCGCGCGCTGCCGGCAGCAGCCTCAACATCCCCGCCCGCGGCGGCAACGCGGGCACCCACCCGCCACACGGGCGTCTGGCCAGTTACGGCCACGCTGGCGCCCAGCACCTGCAAGTAGCGATCGTGTCTGGCTGGCCGTCAGGCCGGGCAAACCTGACGATGGGCTTTTCAGCAGGCAAGGGAAAATTGCCGCGCTGCTCGCCTGAGTGCTCGAACGTTCCATGGAGGTAGAGCGGGCAGTCTGCTGGCACCTCGAGCGCGGCCTGGAGCACCTTTGGCGGCAGCATCTCTGTCCTGAGGGCAACTGCCCCAGGGTGCTGACAGCAGTACAACCTATGGCGCATGGTGTCACCATGGACGCCGCAGAGGGGGCAACACATGGGAACGGCATGCCCAAGCTGCCGAAGTTTGTCCTCAGCCCACCACCCTTGCACAACCAGAGTCTGCAAAATGCCATTGGAACTGGGACGCAGCCGTTTGCTTCTGGGGGAGAGCAACGAGCAAACGACATTAGAACATACCCTTTTAAGAGGGACGGGGCTGGAAGGGGACCTGGCGGCCAACATTCCCCGCATCCTCTGGCATCCTCGCTGCAGCATGTATCCTAACAAGGCGGGGATCGCATCGGTGAGCACGGTTGCCGCCCGCGCACGCTGCCGGCAGCAGCAGGAACATTCCCGCCCGCGGCGGCAAGGCGGGCACCCACCCGCCACACGGGCGGCTGGCCAATTGCGGCCACGCTGGCGTCCAGCACCCGCAGCGCACGCAGGCAAGGCTGGGCCCTGGGACGCCGCGTGCGCCAGCCAGGCGCGGCCCGCGAAAAGGTCTCGCGCCGCCGCGGCTGCCCCCAGGCGCGGTGCCACCGCGGGCGCTGGGGCGGCGGCCTGCCCGCGCTGCGGCGGCGGTGCTGCGGCTGCGGCCACTGCGGCTGCGTCCCCCACGCGGGGCGCGCTCCTCAGGCACTGCCCTGGCGCGGCCCAGCGGCGCCGCACCCTGGGCCCGCCTGGGCCCAGGCAGTGGTTCGCTTTCAGAGCGGACGGTTCCACAGCCGCCGCCGTTCGCTGGAGCGCTTCGAGCGCGTCCAGCTGCTGCGCCCGCCGCTGGCGCAAGTCGAGAGGCGGGGGTTGGGCTCGCGCCCCGGCGTCGGCGAGCCTGTCCGCGGCGGCGTTGCCAGCCCAGTCCACCTCGGCGATGCCGCGGGCTGCGGCCTCAGCCTGGTCCAGGGTCCAGGTGGCCCTTTCGCCAAGTGGGCCCGCACCAGCCCGCTGCGACATTGCGGTGCGATTGCATCCCAAAGGTCAGCGCGCGGCCATTTCGTCGCGCCCGCGCCGCCTCTAAGCGCGGCGACCCCGCGACTCACGAAGCGGGAATCAGCGACGACGTCGACGGGTGCCCTTGCTAGGCTGCACGCCTGCACCACAGCCCACAGCTCGGCACGCTGCGCGGTCTGCCGCCCGTCGACCTGGCCGTGGCGGTCGATGCGCCCAGCGGCAAGCCCCTCCAACCTCGCGCCCCATCCCGCGCGGGCGATCTACGGGCCCCCGGGGTGTAGGCAGCAACCGTCGGTCCAGACGCGGACCCGCCCGCGCGGCAGCTCCTCCGCGGCGGGGTCAGGAAGCGGCGTCAGCGAGAGCGCCTGATGGGCCACGACGGCCAGCGCGGGCAGGCGGGCGTCCAGGGGGAGCACCGCTGTCTCGGCTGGCAGGCGCGCGCGAGCGGCGGCCAGGGTGAAGCCGCTCGTCGCGACAGCCGCGTGTCGCGTCGCTTGGAGGAGGAGAAGGAAGGAAGGAAGGAAGGAAGGAAGGAAGGAAGGAAGGAAGGAAGGAAGGAAGGAAGGAAGGAAGGAAGGAAGAGGAGGAGGAGGAGGAGAGGAGGAGGAGGAGGAGGAGGAGGAGGAGGCCACCCGGCGCTCGAGGAGGAGGAGGAGGAGGAGGAGGAGGAGGAGGAGGAGGAGGAGGAGGAGGCGGCCACCCGGCGCTCGAGGAGGAGGAGGACGAGGAGCACAATGAGGCGGCCACCCGGCGCTCGGCCCGCGGGGGGGTTGGGGGATCCGCGGCTCGCGGCCTCGCCAAGGAAGGTGGAGAAGCTGGACGACTGCTGCAAGGCCGGCGCTACTTCCCCGGCCAAGAGGGGGGAGGAGAGATTGTCTCGAAGCCGTTTTTTGTTTTCAATAGGTTCTGACGAGTGAGTTGCTTGCACGGGAAGAAGCAGAGGGTTGGGCGGCTGGCGAGGCCCTGAAGTAACTCTGGGCCTCATGCGAGTCGAAAGTCACTTGTACGCCGTTTTGGCCCAGCACTGTTTTGAAAAACAGCTGACAGGGGGGGACCTCATGGGGGGACAGCGTCCTGAGGCAAGCGGGTCTTAATGCTTTTCGCCGTTTTCGGTCTCTCGGGGCCCTCCGCGAGCCCCTGGACTGTCAGAAGACGAGTGTGGATGAAAATCTTGTCCGGGGGGAAGGCGCCAGGGACCTGGACCCGATTCCTGCGGACCCGTTCCCCCCATGCAAAGGGGTGGGGGGGGACAGGCGGGGGCAAGATCCCATGCAAGCTCAAATTCTGGAACTCAATGAGAAGCGCGCTCTTGTTTTATCATCTGGCGCGTAAAGTCAACGCGGTCGCTGCCCACGCCAGACCTCTTTCCCCCCCCCCCCCCACACCTGGTGGTGCTCACGCGCACCCGCGTGCTGTCGCTCACCCGCATAACGCGGTCGCATAGCACCCGCGCCTCGATTTGTCGCACCCCGCCCCAGCGGTACCGCTACCCAGGGCCCCCCCCCACCCCCACCCACCTTGATAACGACCGTGACCCGAAATGACGATAAAACATGTTAGCCAGCGTGGGCCCCAGACGGTGTGGTTCCAGCAACCTACGTGGTGCCATGAAATAACGATTAATATTATTTCTCTCTATATATATATACACACAAACATAGTTATGTATACGTTCCGTTTATAGTGTGCAGTTTGTGTTGGGCAATTTGTGTGGTCCAATCGACGTCGTGCAACCTATGTTGTGCGACCTACGTGGTGCAATATATGGTGTTAAATCTGTGTGGTGCATTCTGTGTTATGCAGTCTTTGTGGAGTAATACACATTGTGCAATCTATGTGTAGGAATTTATGTTGTGCAAACTAGGTTTTGCCATCTATGTCGTGTAGTATCTGTGTTGCAATCTCTGTGGTGCAGCCCTGTTGTGCACATCACCAATGCTCTCAGTGAGTTGTCAACCCCACTGCTCGCGCAAAAGACATGCGACGGCGATTGCGATGCGTGCTTGGCGTTGGCTGGTGCATCTCTGCGGCCGCGTTAGCCCGCGCAGGCTAGCGCGCGCAGCCCGACGCGGCCGCGGTGGCGCTGACCCCTGGGTACTTCCCAGCGGGCACTGCAGTGCGAGTCGGTGGCTTGAGCGGACGAGGTATCATGGCGACGCCGACAACGGTAGACACGATGATGCAAGTAGCGATGGTGGGGATGACGCCGGCAAGGCCAGTGACGGCGCCCAGGTTGTTCACGCCCGCCGACTGGCGATGACGATGTCCTCGCGTCGGTGATGCAGGTTTTGGGAGGAGTTCGACCCGCGCGCGTGGTATTATTTGACACGGACCGTGCCCCCGCAGCACCCGCGCAAAGGCGTTGAGATGAGTTCGACACGCGGCCCGAGAGGCCCGCTTTGCAGAATTTGATGACAATGTTGAAACACCGATGGTTTTTTGTTTTGCGAATTCGCAAGGGCGCGCGCGCATTTTTCGGGGGGAAGCTGACGTTGCCAAACCATCATGTGATTGGTTTCTGCTTCCAGTACGCTCTTTTCTTAAACTCTTACGAAGCCAGGGTTTGTGAAAGATTTCGGCATGCGCGCGGGACGACGCGTGCGTGTGCACGTCGTTTCGTTTGTTGCAAAACAATATTGCGTCACCACGCGCGCAAGGGCGTTCGAACGAAATCGTCATGCGAACGCGAAAGGGCCGTGTGGTAGCAGTTTGGAAAATGTTGAAATAACGTATGGTTGTCGGAGGAGTCTGCAAGAGCGCGAGCAAAGGTTTTGTTTGAAAGTCCTCATTGCGAAACCATGTGTTTAATCTGTTTTCGCGGCGCTCGATTTCGACACCGTTACGACACCTACGGTTTCTGAAGGTTTCTGGCATGCGCGCGCGACGACGCGCGCCTGTAGTCGTCGTCCTTTTTTGTTGCAAGGTCTTCTCGGGAATTGATGATTTCGGATAATCGAATGTGCGCATGTTTTTGGCGAACAGGATGCGGGTGGAAACCGCTCCTGGTTCGTTTGGGATGATATGGACTCATATTCAGGATGGACCATGGGGCAGAATCAGACGTACATTGCAATGCGAAGAGGAGGGCGATTAAGTCCGAAGTGTGGGGGTAGATCCGGGTTCTTCTCTCGTGCGGATCGTCGCCCTTGGGCCAAATATGTGGTGCAATCTGTTTGGTGCAAACTATGTGGTGGAATTGATTTGAACAAACGAGTTGACACATCCTGCGCTCTTGCAAACATCCCACCCACCCACCCGCAACTTGGTTTGCATAACCCATACGGTGGCGATTGCGATGCATGCTCGGCGTTGGCTGGTGCGCCTGCGCGGCCGCACCAACCCAAGCACGCGCGCGCAGCGGCCAACTGGTCTGGCGCGACCGACGCGGCCGCGGTGGCGCTGATCGTTGGGCACATACCGGCGGGCACTTCATTGCGAGTCGGCGGTTTGGCCGGGCGCGGTGCCATGGCAACGTCGACAACAGTAGACGTTGCGGGCGAGTCTCCAACGACGACGACGACGACAACGACCACGACGACAACACCGACGACGACGACGCCGACGCTGGCGACGACGACGATGACAACGCCGACGACGACGACGCCGCCGACGACGACGGCAACGACGACGCCGACGACGACGACGGCGACGACGACGACGACGGCGACGACGAAGACGCCGACGACGACAACGACGACGTCGCCAACGAAGACGACGACGACGACGGAGGAGGGACGACGACGACGGCGACGATCACAACGACTAGGGAGGAGGGAAGACGACGACGCCAAGACGACGGCGACGACGACGACGAGGAAAGACAGACGACGACGACGGCGACGACGACGACGACGAGGGAGGAGGGAGGACGGCGACGACGACGACGACGACGCAAAAGCGCGCGCGCACGCTTTTGTTGAAATTCAGCGTTGCGAAACCTTGTGTTTTTGTATGTTGTTTGGACACACGACTTCGAAACCCTTCCCGAAACCGAAGGATTTTGAAGGATTCCGGCGTGCGCGCGCGACGACGCGGGCGTCTGCGCCTCGTCCCGTTTTTTGCAAAGGGTTCCCGCGACGGCACGCGCGCAGGGGCGTTCGAAAGATTTCGTCATACGCGCGCACGAAGCCCGTTTGGTACTAGTTTTGGAAAATGTTGGGGAACCTATGTTTTTGTTTCGTAAGATTTCGCAAGAGCGCACGCGTAAGTTTTTGTTAGGAAGTCCGTGTTGCGAAACCTGTGTTGTTGTATGTCGTTTGGAAGCTCGATTTTGAAATCCCTCCGAAACCGAAGGTTATATATATATATATATATATATATATATATATATATATATAAAAACAAAAAAAAAGATTCCGACATGCGCGCGCGACGACGCGCTCTTGTGCACCTCGCCACTAATTGTTGCAAAGGGTTCTTGGAAACTTATGATTTGTGATAAACGAGTGCGCGCGCATAGTTTTCTGTTGCAAAGGATGGCGGAGGCGATACCGGTTTGGCTGGGGTACTATGAATTCACAGTTAGGATGGACGATAGGGGCAGAATCACCTGTAAATTGCAGTACGAAAAGGTGGCCCGTTAACTCCAGGGGGATAGGATCTATTTTTTTGTAGACCGGAGAACGTACGTGGAACAATCTGCGAAGCAACGTAATTGATTCAATATATGTTGTGCACCCGGAGTTGTGCACTGTATGTGGTGCAACCATTGTTGCACAATCGATGTGCAATCTATGTGTTGCTATAGATGTGCGACCTATGTGGTACAATCCGCTTTGTGCAACCTATGTGGTCCAATATGCATTATGAAACCTATGTGGTCCAATCGGGGTTGTGCAATATTAGTAGAGCAACGTATGTGGTGCGACCCATATGGTGCAATTCGCCCTGCCGAATCTGACGTTGTCAACTCCAGTGCTCGCGCAAGCATCCCACCAGCCGACCAACCTACCCGCAACTTGGTTTGCAAAGCCCATGCGAGGGCGATTGCGATGAGTGTTTGGCGTTGGCTGGTGTCTCTTTGCGGCCGCGCTAGCCCGCGCATGCGCGCGCACAGCGACCAGCTAGTGCGACGCGACCGACGCGGCCGCGGTGGCACTTCCAGCGGGCACTTCATTGCGAGTCGGTGACGTGGGCGGGCGCGGTATCATGGCGACGCCGAAAACGGTAGACGCGATGATCAGACTGGCGGTGATGGTGACGATGGTGGCGATGACGATGGCGAAGCCAATGACGGCGCCGATGTTGATCACGCCCGCCGATAACGACGACGATGCCTGCGCATCGGTGATGCCGGTTTGTTGGGGAAGCGTTCGACATGTGCGCGTGGCCTTCGCGCGCGAGTGGCCCGCGTGGTGTTGTTTGACACGGATCGTGCCCCCAAGCACGCGCGCGAGGGCGTTCGGATGATTTTAAAACGCGCGCGCGACAGGGCCGTTTGGTAGTTGTTTCCCCAAAGTGATGAAGACATTTCTATATATATATGTGTATATACACATGTGTATATATGTTTATAAATATACATATATATACACCTATATTTGTATATATATATATATAAATATGTACACATGTGTATTTCCTTGGTGTCTGCCAGAACGCGCGCGCAGGTTTTTTTTCTGAAAACCGATGTTGCAAAGCAGTGTTTTGTCGATCGCACGTTTCCGTAACACTCGTTTCGAAACTCTTTACGGAACCCAGAAATTGTTTGAAGGATTTCGGCATGCGGGCGCGACGACGCGCGCGCGTGTATTTCGTCCTTTTCTGCTGCACGAAATTATTGCGACAGCGCGCGCGCAAGGGCGTTCGAGCGATTTCGACCTACGCCCGCGAAAGGCCCGTTTGGTTGCATGTTGGAAACTAATTTTTGTTTTTAGAATTTGCAGGAGCGCCGGCGCAGATGTTTTAAACCCTGTTTGCGGAACCATGTATTTTTTTATGCTCAGGACACTAGACATTGAAATCCTTACGACAGGGAAGGCTTTTGAAGGATTTTGGCATGCGCGCCCAACGGCGCGCGCGTATGTACTTCGCCCCGTTGTTGTGCAAGGGAGTCTTGACATTTGCTTTGTTTGATGAACGAGTGCGCGCGCATAGCATTTCATGCATAGCATTAGGGGGACATCCAGACCAGCCTGCTTGGGTTGGTACGAGCTCACATTTAGGATGGCCGATGGGGCAGAATCGCTTGTACATTCCGATGCGTGTACGGTTCAACCCGGCGGGGGGGGGGAAGATATTAATACGTTGTCGAAAAGAGAGAATCGATGTGGATGCGACGAGGTGGCGACGGGGCGGCGACGGCAGCCGCATAGCCGCCAGACCAGCCGTCAGGCCCAGACGACGGGCGGCGACAGGGCGGCGACGGCGGGCGGCTACATGGCCGCCAGACCGGCCGTCAAGCCCAGGCGACGGGCGGCGACGGGGTGGCGACGGCGGCCACATAGTTGCCAGACTGGCCGCCGGGCCCAGTTCCCAAGAAAAGAAATAGAACCCTTCAGTGCAAGCATTGGTTGGGGAACCGTGTCGGAGGGATCACCGTCCCAATCCGACGCCCAGCCCCCGCCCCCGAGAACTCAGAAGTACTTGTCCCATTGGCGTTCCGGTGGTCTGCCCATTCGGATGAGGTGTGGTCTCATCTGCCCGTGTTCCGGGTTTTGTTCCGCAAGGAAGTCCCTGGTCATGTTGCGAGCGGGCCTCATGGTAGTTCAAACAAGTTGGGCAGCGGATGTAATGGCCGCCGATGCGCACATGTGGTCTGCGACACTTGGCGGGAAACGAGCAGAAATTCTCCAGTTGTTGACTAAAACCGATTGGATACGCATATCATGGAGATGCTCGTTTTGGTTATTGAAAGAGTAGTTCTGGTCACTTTGCATATACATATATATATATATACATACATCATGAATGGACAGCCAATGCGCAGGCCGTCACTGCAAGAGCCTGCCACGCAGGGCGGCGCGATCGAGCGCCAGCGACCAGCGCTTCGCGCCTTCTCGTCGCACGCCCACAAAGCAGCAGCTGTCCCTCCCTCAGGGTCAGCGACAGGGGCGGAATGCCCCCGGAGGGGGGGAGACATCGACCCCAACAGGACCCACATCGACCCGATTGATCCGATTAGATCTCGGCTGAGGCCGGCACGATCCGATTCGATTCCGATATTCTGGAAATCTGATGCGGCCCGATGCTTGTATGGCGTTGTTGTACATCCTGGCGCAGCCGACCCGATTCGAGATCCATTTTGTGATGTTCCGATTCGATGCCGACTGATCCTGTCCGCAATCGCCCACTCGTCGCCAATCGGGGCTCGAATGTCCCGCCGGGCCTGTCGCCGAGCTACCGGCGATGCATCGCAGTTTCCAAGTCAACGCCGCAAGCCCCCCTGAGCCATTGCCCTCCTAAATACGGCAGGTTCGCGCCGCGTCGACGTGGCGGCGAAGCCAGCTCAGGCGTTCAAGTTTGAACGCCACCAGCGGCCCAGAATCGGCCGATGTCGAGCGATCTGCGTTATCAGAGAAACGCGAACGTTCAAGGTTGAACGATCCACGCGGCGTCAGAGTCTAACGCCGACGTCATCACCGCGCGAACAATTCCCACCGCCTTTCCCCGCCAAAGAGGTGCACCTCTCTGGCTCCGCCGAGGAGGTGGAGCGCGCGCGGGCGCTGCTGCTGAAGGCTCAGGAGGACAGCGCCGGCGGCCGCGGCCGCCCGGAGGCCCTTCCCCCTGTCGTTGGGGAAGCCCTTGTCTAGGCCTCCCAAATGCGGTCCGTGATGATGGGGTCGAAGGATCGCGCGCGATGCGCCTCGACGTGGATCGCGATTTAATCTGCGCCGACGGCGCCGAAGTATAGCCGGCGCGATCCTCCGACCCCATTTACTCGCACCCACTTCTTCGTTCGGGCGACGCTGAGTCCAGCTGGAGCAAGCACAGTCGCAGTTTTCTTGTTTGGGTTATTCATTGGGAGGGTCACGTCGAGTCGGCCCTGGTAAGGGCAGGGCAGTTGTTGCACTGCTTTCTTTTTCCAGTTTCTGTTTCTGTGTCCGCCGCTGTTTCTTGAATTTTCCGTTATATGATTGTATTCGTTTCCATTGGTGGGGGTTTGGTCCAGATCGTTGTTTTTTGTCACCCGATCCGAGCCGTTTTCGAACAGGTTTCGGGCGTCTTTCGGATCCCCAGACTGTCCCCGGCGTTTCGTTGAACCGGTTTCTGTTACCAGTCTTGGTGAATATGGTTTGGGTTTTTTGTCGCGAACAAAACATATATTTTCCCAGATTCCGGACCCTTCGCGTATCCCCACCATGCAACCTGCCGACTGGGTCCGTCCGGCGGCCCCTGGTCAATTCCCAGCAAGACACAGGGACAACGATGACGGTGAAGGAGAAAGAGAACAGGAGCCTTCAGCTCCACCTCTGGCCCCTCCCCTGGTGGACGACCACACCGTCCCCCTCGTTCCTGCCCTGCTCACTCTTGGTCGCCACGCTATGTCGGCGGCCATGCAGGACTGGTGGAGGAAGTGGCGCAGGATCAAGACCAATCGCTCTCCAGGTACCCTGCTCGCTGCTGCCGCGAGATCCGAGTCCAGCACACGCCCTGTGGGGACACTCGCGGCCCGGCTTGCCGAGTACGAGTGGGACGGCAACGACCTGACCCCCCAGCAGGCCGCCTCCTGGTTGCGAAAGTGGGACAACGACACTGCTCAGAGACGGGCGGCTCGACTCACCCCCGTACAGAGGGGCCCTGGCGTCGAGCGTCCCGCTCCCGCCTCGCACTACCGCACGGGCCGAGAAATCTTCGTCAAAACGCACGCCATTCTCGGGGTGCGTGACACTGATGGGAGGTGGAAGGAACGCACGAAGGAAGTTGACGACGTCCTTAGGCGGAGCCGTAACCATATCTGGCAAACTGCTCCCCCCTTCCCCCAGCTGCGGACCGAATCCTTGACGAATACTTCTGGCACAAGGATCTTGGGCAGTTCCCGGACTCACCCAAACCGCAGTGGGGCAGGATTGCCTCCCTCGTCTTGGGTCCAAGCGGCAGTGCTCCTGGGGTGGATGGAGAACCGTACGAACTGTACCACCCCGGGGCCCGTTTCGTCGCCTGCCTGCTCGCGCAGGCCTGGTACGCCGCTGACCTGAACCCAGATCTTACATGCCATTCCTGGTCCTAGGCCCTTCCATTGATTTGTTGGTCTGGATCGGCAAAAAGGCTGCCGCTGAATTGCCCAACGACATGCGACCCTTGCAACTCCCCACCTGCCTTCGGAGACTGCACGGCGCGACCATTGCCGACCAGCTTGGCCCCGTGATCGGACCCAGACTCAGCCCGAATCAAGCGGCCAAGCGATGGGGGCAGTGTGGTCCCAACATCACATCTGCCACTAACCACCTTGCCCTGGACCCGGTGCCCGACACCGAACCCGGGCCATCGTGGACAGCCCTGTTGGGCGAGCACCAAGAGGCCGTGGACCAGTACATACAGATCGCCACAAGATCCCTGGGCCCAGCCCCCAGCACGGCCGTCCTCTTCTGCGACCAGAACAAAGCCTTTGAGCGCATATCCCTGCAATGGATGGGGCAGCTGACGGATCGTTGGCAACTCCCCAGCTGGCTTTTTCACTCAGTGGACGCCCTGGTCAGCAGCAGGAGCGTGCGCACCTGCAAAGGGAAGTACAAGAGCAGGATAAGGAGGCTCCTCCGCTCCATCGGAATGGGGGGCACCGCCTCCCCGCTCCTCTGGTGCCTGGGCTATGACCCCCTCATCTGCGCCCTTGGAAACATCACGGGGTCGGATGACCCGACGTACGTGGACGACCTGGCCGCGCTGCTAGGCGCCACAGCTCAAACACTCCGTGCTGGCATTGCGCAGCCGTGGCTTGCAAGGGCGGCCGGACTCCTGGTTGATGCCCACAACTGCAAGGGAATCGAGGCACCGTGCAGGGTCAACGTCAGGCAACCCCTGGCAACTGCCCCCGTGGACTTCACTGACAATGGCACCACGACGACGGTCACTGGCCTTCCGGAGGCACTTATACTGGACATGATCAGACGGGTCGGAGGGCCGGACAGCGCCGCGTTGTGTACCACATGGAGCTGCCCCTGCAGGTGCAACTTCAATACGGCCCTGGTTCAAGCCAGCAACCACGAATGGTGGAGACGCGCCATGGACTACACCCCCTTCGGCTCCTCCGCTGTGCGGCCACAGTGGCCCTACCTCGGCGCCTGCGTCGTATCTCGGGCTGCCGAAGGAGAGACCTCACCGCCCAGGGGCACCATGACCCGAGGACAGCTCGATGCTCTCGTCGCAGGCACTTGGGGCAAACCGCCCCCCAAACTCCGGGACAGAGCCATGGCCCTGCACCTGGCCAACATGTCGCCTAACAAAACCGCCCTTGCCTGGAATACTTATCTGATTGCGCTCATCCCCTACCCCTCGCACTATTCTCTCCCCGACACCGTTCATGAAAGGACGCTTCGTGCCCACCTTAGAGTCGCTCTCGGCTTGGCCTCTGCCTCTTGGATTCCCGACAACATTCTCACTGGCCTGGGCATCCGGTTCCAGGTCCCTGGCTGCCCCAAGTGCCCTGTCGCCACCTCGCGTGCGATTGCAGCCAGAGCCCACGTCCTGGACGACCTGTGGGGCCCGCCCCAGTCGCGACAGAAGGCCGGAAGAAGGTGGAACAAACTCGCGAAATGGGCACGGGAATGTCCGCCCCGGCAAGGGCCCCTCAGACCCGGCTCCAAAGTTCTGACCGACTCCAGGGCAGCCGACTTATTCAATCGAGCGGTGAGAGAGCCTCCTCGATTGCGGGCTCGCTACTTCGGTCGGGTGGTCTATGTCGTGGCCTGGTCGCAGCTACATGGGCGCATCGTCAACAAATGGTTCACCGCAACCAGCGACGAGCGCAGGCGGGCGCAGACAGATGGCGCGGAATGGTCTCTCCTGGGGCACTGCGCATCCTTCACCCAGGCGCACCGCGTCCTCCGGCTTCCGGCCGACGGGCTACCCGGCTCTGCGCGACGGCGAAGCGTGGCAGACAGGATACCCCACCAGCGCAGCTGCGGCGGACCTGCCTTGAGAGCGTGGCTCACCGCCGACCAGCGAGACTACGGACAGGCCTGGTGTGACACCTGCCTTAGGTCCTGGAGCGGTGAGGCCACCCTCTGGCCTCTCCTAGACGACGACGCCCTCCCCGAAGACCTGCGCGCACTTGCTGCCGAGCGAAGAAGACACCATGCTAGCATTAGCGTCTCCATGCGGCAAGGGCTCTACGGAGCCTGTCCACTCTGTGGCCTTGGAGAAGCCACAACCGAGCACGTGTGGTGCTGGTGCCCCGCGGCTGCCCTTGCCTGGGAAAAAAAACCAGAGCCCCGGACCATCCCAGGGACCTGGCCACGGCAATGTGCACTAGGGGACAACACCAGAGGCTAGTCTGCCGACTGTTGCACCAGATCTCCTTCAGGTACTGTGTGAACTTGGACTGCGCCCCCATTGGTGCTGACGAAGCCGCCAGACTCATTGCCCAGGGTATCGCTGTCCCCGACTCCGACCTTCAGGACGACGACGAAGCTGACGATGACCTGCGCGAAGGGCAGCCTCCCGTCGCCCCGGCAGACGAAACCGCAGTCTGGGCCCCTATGCTCGACCTCTGTCAGCTGCGCAACCCCCAAGGGCCGCACTTACGGCGCATCTGCGGCGCCGCCGGACCACATCTTGGCAGATAAGCACCACGCGCCGGAGGGGAAATCCGGCGCCCCCCTATCACCACGAGAGCCACACTTAATGGTGACAGGCTAGCAGTCTTCCAAGCCGGCGACCCCAGAGCGGGCTGGATGCCCCCTGGGCGGGGCTGGTTCCCATGCCCCAGGACAGACAGGGACCCCAGTGCCCTCTGGACCAAGGCGTATTGCAGACTCTGTGACCAACGCACCCTCGTGCTCAGAGCCGGTAGGGACATGGGCGTTGGCGAAGAAATCACAGTCAGAGACTCCCCTCTCCCCGCCGCCGACTCTGCCCAATGGCCTTACGAGCTCACGTTCGACGGGGGGGCTCGCCGAATCGGAGAAGGGGACAAGGTCTCTGGTGCGGCGGCTGTTCTTTGGAGGCATGACCCACGCCGCGGCTACCCGCGCGTCGCGGCGGTCGCTGTGGTGGCCCTCCCAGACTGCGACGATGCACAGACGGCCGAGGCCTCTGGGTGCAGAGCCGGTCTCGCCCTACTCCCTCACGTTGAAGACACGCTCCGTGGCGCCAGAGTGGTTGGTGACAACCTGGCCGCCATCCGATACGGCGCCGGCACTGGACGCTATCGGCGGCTCCATCTGGCACCACAAATGGACTTTGCCCTCAGGCAAGCCAGTGAGTCGGGATGGGCCCTCACATGGCAGGCGGTGCGACGTCGGCTCAACAAAGCGGCCGACCGCCTCGCGACGCTAGGGGTCTTTTGGGCCAGCGCCCTCAGACACGCCGGTGATCATGCGGTCACCACCTGGGTCGTGTGGGAAAACACCCACCGCCCCTCTCCCCCTCTCTTCCCCGCTGCCGGAGTCGACCTCTGCGACTTGGACCAGGTCGCCCAGTTCGTCGACGCTCTCGGAAATCCCCCTCCTCCTCATCCCCCCTGATCGTTCCCTTCCCGATCCGTCACACTAAGGTCACTACAGCTCGCAGCCTTCAGCTGCCTCCCTGGGTTACTACTGGACGCTCCCTGGGACTACTCGACGCACCATGGGGCCCAGGAACAACCAAGGTCCCACCCGACGTTGGCCCTCGTGCCTGCCACACTGTGAGGACGGCCCGCCAGTCAGATTGGGCGCACGCGTTTTCCTTGCTCGGTACTGTCCCTGGATGCGTTGGGCTTTCTTCAACGGCGGGTGGCGCCACTGGTGCGAGATCTGCCAGGAGCCCGTGGATGACACTCAGCACATAAGCGACAAGCACTACGACATGTCGCAAAAGCGCTACAGCGACGGGTGGCCCGACCCAAACACCTTTGTCACCCCGGGGAATCTGTGGAGCATGTGCAGTGGATCGACCTGGGACTCAACGCACCGTGTGCATATCGAGCGAAGGGCATGGCCAGGCTGGAGGCCCGTCCAACCCATGGCATCCCACGACGGTGTGCGCTCACTCCCTGGTCTCGTGATTCCGGAAGACGCGCTGCACGTGCCCACCATCTACCCTCTCTGGGACGACGAATGGTCGTACAATTGCCCTGGAGGCACCAGATTCCACCCAGAGCACGCGAGGTCGCACCAGATGGACACACGAGAGGCTAGGCGGACGGGCGTCAGGCAGCCCGACGTTGGCGGAGGGGCCAACGCGCTAGCAAAATCGTCCGTCGGGCCACTGCCTGCCGCACCTGGGCAGCCCGCAGCAGCCTCGAGTGGACCTTTGCCTCCGCCCCCGCCGCCCCACCCTCCGCCCGCCTGGGAGCAGCCCAGCCAGCAGCGAAGAGTGATGCTGGCAAAGGAAGAAGATACATAACCACCAGGCCCGTCGGAGCAGCAGCTGGACGATTCATTGGCACTCCAAGCGGCCGCCGACGTACTTAGTCTCTACTCTGTGCCCCTGGACTCTCCGCACTCCCGTGTCCACCCCAAGGCGGCGCTAGGGGGCCTGCCCGAGGCCGTTCGGCTCCCCTCGCAGTGGCCTTACTCCCTCCAGGATCGTGGGCAGACACTTCGGAGGATCGCCTGGGTAGAAAGCCAAGCGTCTGTCGAGACGGTGGACAACAGAAAAGACCTCACGCGCGAAGACCTGGCCAGGGAAGGCAACTGCGCGCTCGACGTCCGCGTCACCAGGATCGACGCCAACTCGGACTTGGGCGACCTGGACACCTTCCAGTTGCGCAATGCGCTGGAACTTCCAGAGGGTAAGGAACTCTACCTACTGGAGTGGCCCTCCAAGTACAAAGTGGCATCCAGTACCCAGGAGGGAGACAAAGAAGGCAAAGATCTGTACATGTCTGTCACCGGCCCCACAGTCGACAAAATTGCTGACCTCACGATCTGGTGGCCCCCCTCCCTGGGCGGTGCCATTCACCCAAGAGACGCCCAAGTGCTCGGCCTCAACCCGGCCACCAGGTACCCTTCCGACAGATGCATAGTGCTGTGCAACAGTGGAAAGTGGGGGCCATTCCACGAAGATGAAACCAAGGCGAAACGCCCCCCAAACGACGATGTTCCCTGGTACCGAGTGGACGAGGCCCCCTCCGACATCCAGTTCTGGCGCCAGTGGTGGGCTCTCGACCAGATCTACAACCTCCGGCAGAATGCTGCGGATCTGTTCGCCCGCGCACTGTCTCCCCTGACTTTCCTCGTAGCCTTCTTGCACGCCCCCCGGGCCGACCGACTTGCGGCCAACGACCTGCGGCGCACCAGCGCAGTAGGCTCGAACCTGAGGGCCAGGGCCGCCGTCACCCTGGACTGCGACGTCCCCGACGCTGACCTCACTCAGGCTGTCCGAGGCGGCCTTCTGCAGCAGGTACCGCCGCTTCCCCTGGGTTTGACGGTTTTCTCTGACGATGAGATCTCGGACGCGACGGGGTCGGTCTTCCAGAGGGTGCGCACCACACCCAGTCTGGCGACCTTCCGCGAAAGGGTGGACAAACACAAGCCAAACAACGACGCGATCAGGGCCCTCCAGGCCACCTTGCATCACCACGCCGTACTGGTGCACGGGCCCCCCGGGACAGGCAAGACCACCTTTTCCGTCGCCTGCCTGGACATGTGGGGATGCTGCCTACTTCCGGGACAAGCAGTCGCGTTGGCAGCCGGTACGAACACGGCGGTAGACCAGCCCGCCCTGGCAATGTCCGAAGCGCAGCAGCGTCGTCTCGATCCCGACACGGGGTTCCCTGGGAAATTCGTGCGCCTGGCAAGGAAGGAGCGTGTCAACGAGGGACTCGTGGACCTGACACCAGAGGGCCACTACAAGAACGCCCACGGAGAGTTCCCGTTCCAGGACGGGGACAAGAGCCCGGACTTCAAGCCCTACAAGGCCAACCTGCTTCGAGATGCCAGGGTGATCATGTCCACACACGAGGCGGCCGAAGCCCTCGGACAGAAAGACAGTCCTCACATTGTCCTCCTGGTAATCGATGAAGCTGGGCAGGCCACGGAGCTTCATGCGCTCATGTCCATGGTGAACTTGATTAACAGCGGCGGAGCCCTGGTACTGGTGGGCGACCCGAATCAGTTGGCCCGTACGGTTCTCTCCAAGCTTGCCAACGACCTGGGACTCTGTGTCAGCATATTTGACATGATGTTTCACGCACTCCGCGGCCAAGATACGGCTGTGGTCCTCCTGTCGATCTGCTACCGCATGCATCCGCAGCTACTCGCCTTTCCGAACGCAGCCTACTACGGCAAGGGTATGACGACTGGCATCATGGACCCGCTCAGGGACAGGCCCATCGTTGAAGGCATCCCATGGAGAGACATCCCACCCTGGGAACCCGGGCGACTGACCGAACTGGCCAACCTCACCGGTTCCAACGAGGCCGACCTTCGCGCGACCCTCAAGCAGTTAGATCCTCCGCAAAACGGAGACAAGCACTGTTTCCTGCTGGTCGACACACCCTCCTGGGAAGTAACGTCTGGCCTCCAGCCAGGCTACGCCAACCTCCCCGAGGCAGCGCAGGCCGTGGACATCGTGCGGGCACTCTTGCCCGAGCTCGAAAAAGGCACCACCGTCAGAATCGTCGTTGGCCACCAGCTCCAGACGGCCATCCTCACGGACGGCTGGCCACAAGGCCCCCGCCACCTCTGCGGCGCCCTTCGGAATTCAAAGGGTGGCAAGAAAGGGAAATCAGGCAAGGGAAAAGGCAGCGTTGTTCGCGGCGGACAAGACATCCCTGGCCCTGGAGCTGACCCCCAAGGGCATGTGGTGGACGATCACCGATGGGAAACCGTCTTTCGGGAGGATCAGAACGCCCACACAGCCATCGGCTCTGCCTTCCCTGGACTCAGGCAGGTTGCAGGAAAGCACATGAAAAGTGGGGCCCTCAAGCTCACCACCATCGACTCCAGCCAGGGCGGTGAGGCAGACATCGTAATCGTACTGACCACCAGGAGCAACGGGAAGCACAATTGGGGCGTTGTCGACGATGCCAAACGCCTGGACGTGGCAATCACTAGGGCCAAGCGGAATATCCTGATGTTGGGAGACGGGCGCATGTTCGCCAATGCCACCTGGTCCCAGCTGCGTGTGCTCTCTGAATACGGGCGCTTGACCCGCCTCTGGGCCCGATTCGGGGGCGGCGGACCTGCCGGCCACAGGGGATTCCTGGTCATAGACGAGAGCTTGGACCCACTGCCCGACCTCGCCACCTGGGCACCGTCCCCCGTCGCCTGGAGCTGCGATGCAAAGGGAGAGGACGGGCGAAATGAGCTCGATGCGGTCAAGAGGAAAGCCCGCGACGCCCAGGCGAACGGCTTCGCCGATCGCTACAACACCCCGCTGGCCGAGGGCTTCGACTGGGACTCCCTGGGTAAGCTCATCTCGGCCGGCCTCAATGAGATCCTCTCGACGCCTGCCTTCCACGTGCTCATCTATCTGGTGGCGGGGCTACACCCGCACGAGTTCTCGCTGGCAGAAACACCGCGACAACCTGGCAGACTCGACCGCAAGGCTTGGTCGCACCTGGGCTTCCTGTTCGACATGTCCCTGGGTCTAGACGCGACCAATCTGGTCTACAACATGCTCTGGGCAGCCATTGCGTGGCCACTCGGCCTTGGCACTCCCTGGGAGGACGCGAACCACGCAGTGCACGACGACCCCCTCCCCCCGGTGCCGCACGTCAGGGGGCGGCGTGTAACACTCCGTGGTCGGCGCCAGTGCACCCCCAAGGGACTTTTTCGGCAGGTTCCCCAGACGTGGAGTGCAGCAACCAAGGATTGCTGCAGACACAGGAAGCACCCTGGGATGGCTGGCCTACAGGAGATTCTCAGCGGCGCCCCCGTCGATCCAAATTGGGTCCAGTTCCGGATGGGAATTAAAGACACAGATGGCCTCCCCATGGAATCCAGCAACACCCAGTCGCTCTTGGTCGTCATGATGTTAATGCTCCGCGAGCCACGTGTGTTCTTGTGGCCTTTCCCTCGCGCAGAGCAGGCTGGGGATGTGGCCGAAGCCATCCTGGGCTTCTGTGTCCCATGGCAAGAAGCGCACCGAGGGTTCCGGCACGACTTCGCAAGCACCTGGAGACTCACGCTGGACGACCTGGCCGATCTCCACGGCCGCATCGAGGCAATCCTGCCCCACATCTCCAAGCTCGTAGCGGTGGCGCACCACCACCCTGACGCGCGGGCAGCTGGCTGCCCGCAAACCTGGAGTGAAATGGACCGACAGGACTTTCAGCTGAAGGCGCCGATGCTCGTCCTTGAGAAGATCGTCCCAGCAGCCTCCCTGGCCCCCCTGGGTACGCACCGCTGCTCGGTGTGCGCGCTACACGTCGCGCTCGCGGGCTCAGACGCCTCCCTGGGTGACGACGATCGGTGTGCGGGGCTCGCCTACATCGGCGGCGGATTCGCGCTATCCAACGCCGACCTGAGCGCCCCCTTGCCGCCCGCCCCTGCTCCAGGCACCAAGCAGGACCCTCCGCGCATTCCCGACGACAGGCTGACAGCCGAGCAGAAACACGGCAGGTTCAAGTGCGACAGTTGCGGTAAGGACCAGCCTATGCTCCACAGAAGGCACGTGGATATCCGACGACACACGCCTGATGGTAGCGCAGAACCGGCCCCAGGCCTACCTCGACGGTGCAAACATGAGGCGGCACTGCGAGATCTGCTGGATCCGACACTTGGAGGACCAGGGCATCCCAGCACCAACTGGTGCAACAGTAGCGGACAAGGTCAAGGAACACGAACAGCAGAGGATCGGTGCCGCAAGCGACAAGAAGGCGGATGCCCTCCCCTCCCTGGGTCACCTCCCACTTGGCTTTGGATGCAGCCCCCAGGCGGACACGAGATCGCTGTCGGACCTCATCATGACGCCGACGGGCATGCAGATCCCTGAGCGCGCCAACACCACCATTCCCATCCTACGGGTCAGGGATGAGCGGTTCGGCCTCAAAGCTGCGGAAAACAAAGTCTACTCCGCACGGTGCGACACATGCCCCCCAGGGGCACCGCTCCTCGTCTGGAACACCGGAGCACCTCCCCTGGGCTGCTTCATACGGAAGCCAAAGGAGGGGGTAGGGTTCCCGAGCAAGCTGGGCTGCCTCCCATCGAGCGGCGAGCCATAGCCTGGTGGGAGCGCAACTGGAACGCGACTTGGTGCTGCCGGCGTCGCCTGGTCCCCGTATGGGACATTGGGCCTGCAACCCTGGACCACATCCTTGATAGAGACTACAGGGCACTGTACCCAGCCGAGGCCCCTGTCCTCCCAACGCTCAACAGCCAGATAGTAGCGGAGGTGCCAGTGGACATTGTCAGACCCCTTCCATGGATAGGCGCTGACGCCAAGGCCCAAGATCGCTTCACCAAGGCTGGATCGGCAAACCTCCCTGGGTCTAGCGCCTCGGGTGGAGCGGCCCCCGCGGCCGAGCAAGCCCCCGGCACTCTTGCACAGCTCATGGAACTCCTGCCAGAGCTGCCAGTCCCGCAGGGGCCGCTCCTGGACTGCAGAGACGTCAACAACCCCACGCTCAGCCCAGACGACCCCAGGAGCGGATCGGGCAGCGGAGACGTGGCTGTTCAGCGACTCCTGGTGACCTACCTCCGGGACTTCCACCCTGGACTGGACTACACTTGGCGACAGTTCTGTCACGGTCATCGCGATGACAGCATCCCAGAGCCTGAAAACGAAGAAGCCTCCTGGCCAGTCGGACGGTTGACGGAGTTTCTCAGGACGGCGTACGGCGAATGCATCTCTAAGGATTGTTCCCCGCTCAACCAGCCCTGGGAAGGCAAACGACTGGCCGCCGCGCGGGTCGTCTCCCACCTCACCAACGGCGAAAAGCACAAGGAGTCTTGAGAGAAGCACGCCTTGGCCCTCGCCCCGGCGAGTGGCTTCAACTCCGTCAGACACGAGATGGGCACGCTGACGAGTTTCCTACTCAGCCTCAGCGCCGACGCCCTGGCCTCGGCAACCATCACCTCCATTGCCGAGTCGCACGTGCAGACAATGAGTGAGGACAGACCAAACACCTCTACTGCGGCCGGTGCAGACAACCCCTTGGGTACGAAAGACGACGACACGCGTCTTGGTAACCCGAATGTGCCTGACCACGCTGCCAAGGACGAGGATGGCGAAGACGAAATCTCTCCTACTGAAAAAGCGGATCCAGCCGACTTTCGAGGCCCCCAAGAGTCTCCTCCTCCTGGATCCTGCACGGGCTCGGCCACGGAAGTCGACGACGATGGCCCCGGCGACAAGGCGCCTCAGCAAAGCCCAACGGTAGACAGCATGGAACCCAGCTCTGACCACGACCCGATAGCCGCCTGGGGTGGCCCAGCCAACACCGACCAGAAAGTCAGTGGGACCAGGGGGCCAGATCACGACGAAGTTGCCCGAGACAGGGGTGATGCGCAGGGTCGTCGCCCCCCACTACGTAACCCACAGGCACTTGGCCATAGGCTTGCCTACTCTCGATCAGCGGAGCGACACACACTCAACCAGCTGACCGACGCCCATGGAGGCCCCATGTACAAGGCCTGGCTGGGTTCCATGGACTTGGGGCGCCGCGGAGAGTTGCCCGCCAAGCGCATCACCAGGCACCAAACGGAGTTGGGTGGAGTATTCTGTGCTCTGTGGACGGCCTACACACAAGGCATTCGGCTCCCTGGGACCAGGGAACCCAAGTCAGACCCGAGGCTGCACTCGGACGCGACCATCAACAAGTTTTTGGATGACTGGAAGGGTTGCGGATACAGAGCCTACTTGATGGACAGGAGGTTCAACTTCCGCCTCGATTGGGCAACAGTGCGGGCCGAATACCTGCGCCACACTTGGCCCGACGGCACGGGCAAGGGCAACCACCTGCAGAGCAGCTGGCGCGAGCGGGCGACTAGCTCCTGGGACGCCTGGGACACCTGGCAGAGTGACTGGAGCGCTGGCTGGCACGACGACCGTTGGCAGTCAGGAGGCAAGCGTGGTGGCGGCAGGCCAGACGAACGCGGGGAAAAAAGGCAACGATGGGGCGACTGAGCTCCCCCCCCACCCATCCCATCACCTAGAGGGACAGATGTATCGTCCGAGCTTCACACGTCGCGCAGCCTTCAGCTGCCTCCCTGTGCTCTCTCAACCCGCGTGGCAGCCGTGCTGCCGCCCTCCTTGGTACACGCACTTCCTGCCTTAGGACCCACGTGTGTCGACCAGCAATACCATCTGCATTGCAGCGCGGGGGAGTGCTGCGTGCAGACCTTAGTTGGCCCCTGGCCCCGCTGTAGTTGTCCTCACTTCTGGCCCGGGCGGATCCCGCCCCCGGCCGCGCGGCTTCGTGACCGACGCAAGTGCTCCGCCGCGTCTCAGTCCTGCGTCGCGCTTTCAATCCCTGGGTTCTCTCTCAAGTACAGCGGCCTTCAGCTGCTCTTCAGACACCATACTCGTTTGGCGGCATTCCGCCGCCCTCCCCGGCACGTGCACTTCCTGCCTTTGGGCCCAAGTGTGCGCGCCAGCAATACCGTTTGCATTGCAACACCCGCACGTGTTGCGCGTAGTCATAGTGGCCCCCGGCCCCGCTGTAACTGGTTTCACCTTGCCAGGCTCGCCCCGGCCCGCGGTTCTGTGACCGACGCAATGATGGCTTCGCCCTGTCACACTCAGAGCCGCGCTCTTATTCCCTGGGTTCCCCCAAGATACTACGGCCTTCAGCCGCGCTTCCCCGCCTTCCCTGGGAGCGACCCTGGGCTTGGACTCATCGTCAGTGGGTCTTAACGTTGCTCAGGCGGTCTTGCGACGTGGGTCGCCCCGCCGCGCCGGCTGGAATGCCCACCTGGTCCGCTGCGGCCGTACTCGGACTGAGTCGCAGGCGCGCTCCCGTACATGACTTACCGCAGTCTGGCAGCGGTTGGCTCAGGCGTACAACCCCAGTGGCTAGTGGCGCACCGCTCGCCGCGAGGCTCCCATCGTCGCTCCCACGCTCAACCTTGTTGAGCGGCCACTCCCTGGGCTCTTCGCGACTACGGATTGCTTGTGCTGCAGTGGGTATGCGGCAGCGCAGCTTTCTCAGAGCGCTTTTCCTCTTTCTGGTCCCTCAGCGTGAATGGAGAGCCGCTCTTTGTTATGTCACTTAGTTGCTTCCTGGTACACGCCCTGTCACCTTCGGTTGGCCGTCGTGTCTCTCGCCGAGGTCTCGAACAGGTGTACCCCTGCACTGCGTCGCATCATGTCGTTGATCTTTCGCGTGCAATCGCATTCTTCTGCAGTTGGTTTGAGGTTGACTCCGGTTGTCAATGACTTCAGGCGTGCCTTTTCAGCCGCGTGGATGCGTTCTCTGAAGCTGCGACGGTTCGCTGGCGCTGTCAGAGTCCCTTCTCCCTGCTGGACGACGTCAGCTCTCTTGCCTACGGTCTCGCCCATACCCGGCAGACACCCTGGGCTCTCTGACACCCCTCGTGCACGGAGACAGATCCCCACTCATTGGGATCGTCGGACCGACACGATCCTTGACTGGGGATGTGCGTCGCGCCATTTTGGCAGCGTCCTCCCTGCTTCCTGGGTGGCTGTTCCCCTTCAGACTCCCTGGGCAGCAGCTTGCACCGCCGCCTGATCCGCGGCCCCCGCGCGCGCCCGGCTAATTTGTCACGGCCGCAGCCCGACCGTGACCCGCCGCCGCCGGGCGTTTCCGCCTGCGGCTGTATATATATATATATATATATATATATATATATATATATATATATAAAAAAGCAGTTAGGTTTGCTTGACCCTTTTGACGGCGCGCGGCTCTCCCGCTTGCGCTCGCGAACAAAAAAATACACCCGCCAGCCTATGAATTGCCGACCCCGCCGCCGCATCTGACTGCCGGCCGGTGCGGCACCGGCCCCCTCGGAGCTTCCACTGTCGTCCTCTCCTACCGCGTGATGGCCGCAAGGGTTCACGTTGGTTGGGTCCGGACGGGCGTGCCCCGATCCCGCCAGCGCAGCCCTTCGCTCAAGGCGTTCATGGTCTCCCTGGCCAAGTAGTTGCGGGCGCCGGCTTCACCAAGGCCACCCGCCGCTCCACCTTCGGGCTACCCGATGGGCGGCGCTCCCTTGCTCGATCCCGTCGTGCTGATGATTCCACTGCCTCCGGGTCCGTGCACGCGGGGCGCTCGGGCGGCTGGTCGCGTCGCTTGACCTGATGTCCTACCTATACGGACAGTTTTGGCTCGTCGCCACCGCGTTCCTGGGCAAGTGCGGCGCTTCTCCTCCGCCTGCAGGGCCTGCCTGTTCAACGAGGTTGCCTGGGGTGCACGGGCCTCTCGCCATGGCCTTCCTGGTGCTGGTGGCTCATCTACCCCGCGCCCATGGCTTGCTACACGCCGGCCACTTCGTCGTGCTGGTACAGTTCTACCTCCCTCGCGCCAGTTTGGCTGTGTTGCATTCCCAGTTGCCCTGACGTGCTCGCGGTGGGCACGGTCTTCGTCAAGTCCGACCCTTACGACAAGGTTGGCGCCCCGCCTCTACTTTTCCTGCGTGCCCTACGGTTTCGGCAACGCTCGCCGCCGGGCCCTGGCGTTGCTTCCGCGCCCTCGCCCCTGGTTGCCTTTGAGTCCCGCCTGTTTCGGTGTGTTCGTCGCACTGGTTTTTCCTTCGCAGATGGCACGGCTTGCCCCTGCTTGCCCGGAGTCCAACCTGATTCGTGCGCCTGCGAACCCAAAAGTATCCCCACCAGCCAATCTAGAAACAGATCGCCTGGTGAGTGGCCCCAATCAGGGAAATGTAGAAGAGTGCAACGCAACGATTTGGAAGCGTTTTCTCTGAGATCGGAGCCTTTTGGGGCGCTCTTGAGGCCCTGTGGGGGCTCTCTCGCGGCCTTTTGGGGGCCCTTTTTTTCGGGGCTCGTCGGCGAGTCTGGGGTTTAACTCAAAAAGAAGGGTGTTAGAAATTCATGTCCCCCCTCTGGGGCGCTCAAAAACTTATTGGGGCGTTTTGGGGCGCCTTTGGGGCCCTCTTTGGGCGCTCTCTGGCCCCTCTCGGGGCTTTCTTGGGCCATCTCGGGGCTAGCGCAAGGCCTCAAGAGCCCATCGGAAACGAAAGGGCGAGAAGGCATAACACATGGATCCCCTTCTGCTTTTGGAACCATTTTGGGCTCTTGGGGGGTCCGTGGAGGGCTCGGAGGGCGTTTGAACCCGTCTTAGAGGCCGCCGCGGGGTTTCTTGGATGCTTGTCGGAGGTTAGCTCGAGCTATGTATGAGGTATCTTGATCACTGTTGGAGGCCATCGCGGGCTCTTTGAGACCTCTTGGAGCATCTTGGGCCATCTTGGACGCTCTAACCCTTCCGCGCCCTCCACCATCCCAGGCCCAGGGGACGGGGTAGGGAGAGGGGTCCAGACCCCCCCCCCCCCCCCGCCCGCAAGCCGTTTCGTTCACTCCCGCCCGCCCTCCCAACACACGTAGCACCCGAGCCTGGCCCGAGCCGCAGCATATTCAGCAGTCGCCTTCGGATGGGCAGCTACTGGGGGCGAATCCGCCGCCGCCGCCTCCGCCGCCGCCGCCGCCGCCCGCCGCCGCCGCCGCGCCGCTGCCGCCGCCGCGCCGCCCACAGACCCCGCCGCCGTCGCCCCCGTTGCCGAATCGCCGCAGCCGCAGCCGCTGCCGCCGCAGCCGCTGCCACCACCGTTGCCGCCGCCGCCCCCGCCGCCACCGCCGCCGCCGCCACCGCCGCAGTCGCCGCAGCCGCCGCCCCCGCCACGGCCGCCGCAGCCGCCGCCGCCGCCAATTGTATTGTGTATTGTTTTTGGCAGGGATGGTGGGGGGGGGCCGCATCGGGTTCGCTGCGTATGCTCCGAATTTGGAGGCTCTGTGTGTGTGTGTGCGTGTGTGTGCGTGTGCGTGTGCGTGTGCGTGTGCGTGTGCGTGTGCGTGTGCGTGTGCGTGTGCGTGTGCGTGTGCGTGTGCGTGTGCGTGTGCGTGTGCGGTGCGTGTGCGTGTGCGTGTGCGTGTGCGTGTG
>CAUYUJ010015640.1:57199-87199 GCA_963575745.1 Prorocentrum cordatum
TGCGTGCGTGCGTGCGTGTGTGTGTGTCTCTGTGTCTCTGTGTCTCTGTGTCTCTGTGTCTCTGTGTGTCTGTATCTCTGTGTGTCTCTGTGTGTCTCTGTGTGTCTCTGTGTCTCTGTGTCTCTGTGTCTCTGTGTCTGTGTGTCTGTGTGTCTGTGTGTTTGTGTGGTTGTGTGTTTGTGTGTCTGTGTGTCTGTGTGTGTGTGCGTGTGTGCGTGTGTGCGTGTGTGCGTGTGCGCGTGCGTGTGCGTGTGCGTGTGCGTGTGCGCGTGCGTGTGTGTGTGTTGTCTTGTTTTTACCAGGGATGGTGTGGGGGCGCCCGCATTGTCCCTGGTTGGCCCCCAGTCGCCTGGGGGAGAAGGTGTATATTACTAGGGAACAGTGATCAAGCCACCCTCCTAGTTAGCGAGCCGTGCATTTCACTTCCACGCGCCTTCCCAGCACATAAGTAACACCCGAGCCTCAGCATGCTCAGCGGCCGTCTTTGGATGGGCAAATATTGGGAACCAAAACCGGCCCCATGCGCGCGACGCTGCGGTGAGGTGCGCCACGCGCGCCAAGCGCGCCACGCGCGCCAGGCACCCCTGGGGCCCGAGCGTGCCAAGCACGCCTGGTGCACCAAGCGCCACGTGCTCCACGTGCACCAGGCGCGCCGCATACTCCAGCCGCACCAGGTGCGTCACGCTCGGGTCAAAACATGTCGGCCCCCACCAGCCTTGCCGAAAACCAATACCCATCATCATGTTTGGTGGGTTTGCGCACAGCAGGCCAAACGCCACCACCCCCGCCGCCAGGGGTCAAAACCACTTGCCAGTGATCGCGCGGTGCCCGCGCATGATCCAGATTTTGCCGCGACGTGCATTATGTAGTCTTTTGTGACAGGGGCAGTGGCCCTGCGCACCGCGGGCAAAATGTTGACACCTGCGCGAGCCCTGTCAACAAAAACATTACAAAGTGTTCGCGGGCCTCATGAACATGCTTCAACCTGTTGCCACAAACTGTATGTTGAATTGCTTTTGACAGGGATGGTGGGGTGGGCCGCAGTGGGTTGGTTGCGCATGCTCCGAATTTGGAGGCCGAGTGTGTCTTGTATTTGTTGCAGGGATGGTTGGGGGGCGAAAATGGGGTCGGCATTGTTCCTCCTGGTTTGCTGGAGGTTGCCTGGGGGAGGGGGTGTAAAGTAATAGGGAACAGTGAGAAGCCCTTCCCCCGAGCAGGGGAAGGAGGGGTTTTGGCAGAGAGAAGACAAGTTCGTTAAACCACCTACGCCCAGTGCCCACTGAGGGTCACGTCCGTTACTCCTCACTTGCCCCCCCCCCCTCCCCAGTAACAGTCACCACCGCGAAGGGGTACCGCCCACCCCCTCCTTCGCGCTCGCAGGCATGTGATGGCAGTCTTCGTCAGGGCGCTGCCGCCACAAGCGTCGCAGTTCCGCCCCCCTCCTCACCGTAAGAGAACATACCTCCCGGGTGTTAACAAGATAAGTATGTGTCTGCGGAGCCGATGGGGCCCATCCCAAGATTGACTCGCGTCGCCGGAGGATTGCGACGGAAAGCTCTCGGCTATTCACTAGAAGCGGAGAACGAAATCATTACAAAACAAATAATTATCCCAGTAGGACCCTACCTAGGAGTTGGAGCCTCTAGGAAAGCAACATTAGCAGCAGCAATAGTGGATGTTGTGCTGCGCTATGCTATGCTCTCCCATGCTATGCTATGATATGCTATGCTATGCTATGCTGCGCAATGCTATGCTGGGCTAGGGTATGCTATGCTATGCTATGCTATGCTGCGCTGTGCTATGCTAAGCAATGCTATGCTATGATATGATATGCTATGTTGCGCTATGGTATGATATGATATGCTGAGCTATGCTATGCTACGCTATGCTATGATATGATTGGCTATGGTATGCTAATGCTAATGCTAATGCTAATGCTAATGTTAATGCTAATGCTAATGCTGCGCTAAGCTAAGGTAAGCTAAGCTATGCTAAGCTAAGCGAAGCGAAGCTAAGCCAAGCCAAGCTAGGCTAGGCAAAGCTAAGCTAAGCTAAGCTAAGTTCAGCTAAGATGAGACCAGCTAAGCTTAGCTTAGCTCAGCTTAGCTAAACAAAGCTGGGTGAACCCAGGGGGCGCAAGCGGGGGAACCGCGGGGCGGATGCCGGGGGAACCGACCGGGAGCTAACCGAGTAAGAACCCTTCTAGGCAGAGCCTAGGTAGGGGAAAAAGAATGGAATTGCTCATGGAGGCCATTTTGAGCGTCTTGCAGGATTCTTGGGCCGTTGGAGGCCGTCCAGGCGTCTTGGACAGATCGTTCGGCGATCTGGGGCCCTCGTGGACTGTCTTCGGGCGCTTTGGGGGCACTCTCGGCCCGTCTTGAAGCTTTTTCTGCGGCCCAGGAGCCCCCGGAGGGGAAGCGTATCGGACCCAGGACCCCCCTGGCCATGCCCCGGGTCCGGACCCGGGACCCCCCCCCTTCCCGGCGGAGGAGGGATCGAAGGGAAGGGACTTCCCTTCGAGTACATGACGGCGTTGCTCAATTTCGCTTTGGCTGACGCGCTTGAGGAGGAGAGCCCAGGAAAGGAAGGAGGAGCGGAGACGGGCACAGGGAAAGGAAAGCGCAGGTAAAGAGGACGACAGAGACGACGATGAACGAATGACGGCGACGACGACTCGAACGGAAAGGCCCCTCACACACGCCGCCAGGGTCGGCGGGGATTTGTGTTCCTGGGCCCCTTTAAGCCTAGCTCCTCCAAGGGCACCTGCCACCTGGTGCAGCCCTCTGGCGCGCTCGGGGGCTACGGCCAGAGGGGACGCCGCATATGCCCGTGGGCGTAGCCACGGAAGCCGCCTCGTTTTGTTTGTCCTTGTCTGTGGACATGTACAGGGCAAGCAAGCACAAGATCTGACTCTCCGAAGAAATTGGGGCGGCAGGGTTTTGGCCGCTAACGGCCTCCAGGGGCCCTCGCCGACCCTCGAGACCGTCAAAAAACGACTCGGGACGAAAACAACGTCCTAGGGAAGTGGTCCAGACCTACGAGGCCCCCGCATCGAAAAAGATAGAGCGGCCAGATGTCCGGGAACGTTCGCGAACAACAACGAGGGGTGCATTGTGAAGCTGAAAAGGAGGAACGTGACAATGAGCAGGAGACGCACACTGCAGCTTTTCGCCAAAGTCCGTCCAGCGTCATAGGGAGGAGGAGGAGCAGGAGGAGGAGGAGGAGGAGGAGGAGCAGCAGCAGCACCACCAGCAGCAGCAGCTTGACGATGCAGCCTTGTTCGGGTGAAGCTTGGCCAGTGTGAAAGGAGCATAAGCAGCAGAAGAAGGGCGGGAGGACTGAAGGGGGGACAGGGACGAGGGGTTGGACGGGGGGCGCAGGGAAGGAGGGAGGAAGGAAGGAAGGAAGGAAGGAAGGAAGGAAGTAGAGAGAGAGAGAGAGAAACAACAAAGGAAAAACTAGGAATATAGAAAGGGAGATGAAGAGATACCGAGAGATAGAGACAGAGAGGGAACGAGACATACAGAGAGAGAGAGAGAGGAAAACTGGAACGAAAAAGTCGAGGTATCGGATCGTGAAGTGCACGGAGAGAGAGGGCGGGGACTGACGGGGGAGGCGCAGGCGACCAGAGCTTCCCCGGATGCCTCTGCAGGGTCTCCGGAGGCCCCAGAAGGTCCCACCGACATCAAGCAACATGGACGCTTATTTCCTCGACTCGATCCCCTCGCTGGGCCGACAAGCCCTAGGCGACGCACATCATCTGTGGGGCGAGGGCCCCCCCGCCGAATCCCTACCCGCGGGGCCAGGGGTCCTTTCGCGGTTCGGATCACGAGTTGACAGCCGCCCTCGATTTGCAAGTTCCGCACCTTCCGCGCGGCAGGTGCCGTGTTGCCGCGGCCGCCGCCGCGGCCGCAGCTGCGGCCACCGTCGAGGCCGCATCGCGGTGGCACTGTCCGCGCGGAAGGTGCAGGAGGTGCAGGTCGAGGGCACTCGGGTGCCTCTCGTGGCGTTCCTTTCGCGCGCACCTCCGCCGAAGAGCTGACGCCCCCGCGCCCGCCTCGCCGCGCCTCCCGCGGCCGAGGCGGAAGAGCACATGGCAATTCCCTCCTCCATGGTCGGGCGCCTCATCGGCAAGGGCGGGGATACGATCAACGGCCTGCAGAAGGACACGCGGGGGCGAGCACACGAGGCTCGCCTGGCCACAGGCCGGCTTGAGGCTGAGTTCCCCGTCGGCTCGAGCTTGTCCTGTACTGCGGCGCAGGCCACGGTGATGACACTCTGTTTGTTTCCCGTGTTCTCTCTCTCTCTCTCTCTCTCTACCTCTTTGCCCTCCCTCTCTCTCTGGCCTTCTCCTGCCTCGGCGTCTCTTTCTCTCTCTCTCTCTCTCTATCCCCTCTCTCTCTCCCTCTCTGTCTCTCTCTCTCTCTCTCTGTCTGGGATATCTCCCTCTCTCTCTCTCCCTCTCTCCCTCGCTCTCGCTCGCTCTCTCTCTCTCTCTCTCTCTCTCTCTCTCTCTCCTCTCTCTCTGCCCCTCTGCCCCTCTGCCCCTTCCTCGCCCAGCCTGCCGAGCAGAGCGGCGCAGAGGGCGGGCCCCGCCGGAGGCCCGGGGGCGGTCCGACGGCGCGGGCCCCCTCCCGCTGCTCGGGGGCGGAAAAGAGGGGGGTGATGACTGAGGTGATGGGCCTTTTCTCCACCACCACCACCATAATCAAGCTGGAGGGGGGGAGGAGGTGGAGGACAAGGATGATGAGGAGGAGGAGGAGGAGGAGGTGGAGGACACCCTCCCCCTCCAAGATATAGTGGTGGTGGTGGAAAACAAGCCCATCATGAGGGGGGTTGGATATCATGGCGTGGGCCATGAGATTCCCCCAGGTCTCATGGCGGCTCTTCTCATTTCATGACGTCCCGCATGCCGCGCGGTCCTGGTTTGCACACACACACACCCCTCTTGGGCACCCCCCTCTTTTTGCCGCTCCCGAGCTGCAGACTTCGGCCCTCGGGCCTCGGCCTCCGAACCAGGGCTGGACCTGAACGGTGGTTTGGTGATCTCGTGGGCCGCTTTCGCTTCGGCTTCGTTTTGCGGTAGAGGTGGATCGAGGACAAACAACAACGAGGGGAAGCGAAAGCAAAACGCAAACGAAGAACACCGTTTGGGTTCAGCCCTGCTCCGAACAGTCGAGGCGGGACGGCGGGGCGAAGATCGACAGCTCGAGGGAGGGAACGCGCCGACCACGACCAGGATGTCGCGGGCGAAAAACTCAGGACTGGAGGTGCTTCTCGATGTTCGACGCGGGGGTCCTCGCCGGGCCTTGAGACCGTCAGCACAACGACTCGCGACGAAAAACCGGCCACGGGGAAGGGGTCGGGACTTTCAGGGACCCCGCACTGAGAAGAAATCAGGACATCGCATGTCTGGGCCCCTGCCCTGGCGCCAGCTCGTCACGGGTAGTTTCTTTGACGGCCCCCAAGCCCAAGGGGCCCAGCGAGGTCGCCCGGAGCCCGAGCGAGAGCCACGGGCCTCCTAGCTTGCCTTTTTTCCTCGGCGCGAGGGGGGTCTGCGATCCTCCCTGGGCCTCGGCCCTCCTGGCCTCGATCGCTCCCGGCGTCCATTTCGACCCGATCAAGCCGATGCGGTATTGATTCCGGCCGGCCCGACACGACTCGATTCCGCCATTCATCACGGCGTTGCTGTGCATCCTGGCGCGGCCGACCCGTTTCGATTCCGACCGCGTGCGGGTGCCGCCTGGCGCGCATTCCCATTCGGCCCGGCTTCCCGAGTCGATGCTAACTGACTTGGCCTCCCGGTTCGGCAGCCACTCCTGGGAGTCTCGTATACCCTCGAATTGCAGCCTTAAGAGTGCATTAGCGTGCGCTGGCGTCTGGCAGTCGATGAGACAGCGCCGATCAGCGCCGTTTCGCAAGAGGCAGCAAGATGGCATGGGAGACTCCCATGAGCTGCCAGAGAACTCCGCAGCCCTCAGCGGCCGAGGAGGAGGCGGGGGAGAAGGGGTACAGGAAACAGGCTATGCATATTACGTTGTGGACGGGACCGCGGGGGGCCTGAACTCCACCTGAGGAGCCCAGGACCCCCCGACAGCGCTGCGCTCGAAGAGGACCAGGACTGCTCCGCGAGGACCAGCGAGAACGCCTCCACGAGCAGTCTTCCAACGCAGCATGGGTTTGAACACATTCTGATAATGAGAGAGTGACCACATGGCCTTGCTGGGTCGAAAAGATTGTCCGTATGAGGTGAGGGCGAGACTGGCCATACGTACAAATTTTAGCTCTGTAGTTGAGGGTGACTGGGTCTGGTGCCCACAATACGCCTGCTTGCACTGCGCCATTCTCGCATGCTGGAGCTTCCCGCTGCTGACAGTCGGCGACCATATTCGAGGTCCATGAAGGATTTTGCCATGGCCCCACGGTAGCAAGTCCAAAACCAAGTGCCGTTTGACGGCTCATTGCCAGATGCAGTCACCGAAGCGTTCGTCGCCTGCTTTTGTTGATCGCTCAATGGGGGTTCCATTCGACCATACAGGGAGGAACACTCCACGACGTCTAGGGACGAGCCGGTACGTATGCTGTCATACAGGCACAGTTTGCCTCGATCTCAGCCGCCCGTCATAAGGATCAACTCTGAATACTCAGTACAGATGTCACATGCACGGCGCGGTGAGCCGCCGAGGCAAGACATGAAGACTCGATGGAGCCTAAAGAAATGGCGATGGACTCGCCTCGAGCCGCATGTGCTTGTGGCGGGGGGGACGGGGAGGGGAAGAGGGAGGACGAGGAGGAGGAGGAGCCCCCCTCGCGCCTGCGCTTTCCAAGCCTCTCCTGCATGCGAATGGGATAGCACCCGAACTTCTCTAGAGCTGGCGAGGAGAAGGAGTAAGAGGAACGGGAGGAGTCGGAGGAGGGGAAGGAGGAGGAGGAGGAGGAGGAGGAGGAGGAGGAGGAGGAGGAGTAGGGGGAGGAGGGGGATAGGGGGGCGGTCGAACAGCTGGCCAGCTTAGTGGACTGGGCCACCTCCTGTCGCGGCCTCAGGTTCCAGGTGTCACCCCTAGTTCCTGAGGTAACAAATTCTTGATGGAGGTGGCCAGCCACTTTTCTCGCTGGAGGCCCTCAGGCAGGCAGGTGTCAAGAGGAGGGGGAGGGGGAGGAGGAGGAGGAGGAGGAGGAGGAGGAGGAGGAGGAGGAGGAGGAGAAGAACGAGGAGGAGAAGAACGAGGAGGAGGGAGAGAAGGGGGGGAAGAGTAGGAGGAGGAGGAGGAGGAGGAGGAGGAAGAGGAAGGCTCCCAGCAGTTGTCACATAACCCTGGCAGGACAGTGGGGCGAAGATCGACGTCAGCGCCAGCACAGACCCGCCCACCGTGCGCCTGAGCGGGGCCCGCGAGGCCGCGGGCGGCATGCCCAGGGCTGCCACTTGGTAGAGAAGGAGGGAGGAGCCTCCTTTTTCACTCCTCCTGGCTCCCTCCTCCTCCTCCTCCTCCTCCTCCTCCTCCTCCCCTCCTCCTCCCTCCTCCTCCTCCTCCCTCCTCCTCCTCCTCCTCCTCCTCCTCCTCCTCCTCCTCCTCCTCCTCCTCCTCCTCCTCCTCCTCCTCCTCCTCCTCCTCCTCCTCCTCCTCCTCTCTCTCATTTCTCATTTCTCGCTATGCAGCGTCTTGTCGCGCGCCCCGCGGGCGCGGAGCGCGCCGCAGCGGCCCACCAGGGCCGTGCGGGCACTCGGACAGCGGCCCCGGGAACCCGACCCCGAGGAAAGCAGGGGGAACCAGGGACCAATTTAAACCACAGAGGAGGGAGGAGGGGGGCCGGGTTTCTGCAAAAATAAAAAAGGGGGCCCGTCAGGGCCCACGGGCGGGCGCCGCGCGCGCCCGTGCCAGCGGGCGTCAGCCGGCGCGGCGCTCGGCCAGGCCGTCGGCCTCTTTGTGGGCTGGCGGCCGCGTGGGTGGCGGCTGGGCTCCCTTCGGCGCCTCGCGCTGAGCCCAGCCGCCGTGGGTCTTCGGGTGGCTGGCTGCCCTCGGCTGCGGCGGCCTCCACCCTTCGGCGCAGCGCGCTGTGGAGGCCCGCCGAGCCGCTCTTGGGCTCCAGCAGGTCTGCAGCGGTTGCTCACATCATCGTGCCGATCCAGGCCGGCTGGCCTCGGCCCCTCGCATGCCACGCGAGGGCGACGGGGATGCACCCTTCGGCGCCTGGCGCTGTGTATCCCTCGCCGAGGGGCAGGCCGCCCCTTCTCGTCAAGTACTCCATGTTGAACCTGCAGTGCTGCCTGACACTGTGGTGCTCGAACACGTATCCCTCGTACTAGACGCACTGGACGGGTTGGTACTCCTGCTTGATCCTGTCCAGTCTTGGTCGTACTGGTACTCACTAGCCGTAGTGTCCGATGTCGTCAGTCATGCCACCCCCGCCTATGTAGTACAGGAGGGTGCTGATCTCGGATGTTGTAGATGTCGGTTGTTTGTAGGGCTGAGTGCAGGGTGTGGAGCGTGCTGGTCAGGTCGTTGGGGGTCGGGTCGTTGCTGGTGTTGCGTTGGTTGTGGGCTCCCAAGGCCTCCATGCACCGACTTCAAGTGGGGGTCTTGGCTGTCCCACCTCGTCCCGCTATGGCTAGGGGTCACAGTGCCCTCGGTGGGGGCGGACCCCAGGCCTGGTACTTGTCGTCGAAGTGGGATGTCTCGGCTGTCCTGTGCTTCGCCCTCGGGCGCTCGGGTAGCTCCTCCTTCTCCATGGGAATGGTGGGGGTGGCGAGCTAGGGCGGACCGCGGGGGCGCAGGTAGTGGCAGTCCTACCCCCCCCCTGCCCCTCACCATCCCCGCTGGTGGGCGCGGGAAGTACTCGTCCTTCCCCCCCGCCCTTCGAGCCCGTCTCGAAGTTTGATCCTCACCAGGACAGCGTTGACTTGGCCGGTGGTGTGCGGGATCGTGCTGGGTATGCTGTCGCCGTCGAGTTGTAGGTAGCTGGCGCCGTCCAAGGTGTAGTTAGCCAGTCGCCGCCAGGGTACACAACAAAACGTGGCGACTTATGCCTGGGGTGTTCCCTCGCATTCGGGGCTTCCCCAGGACTTGCGTTCTAACCAGGGCAAAACAAGGCGACGCTGCCTGAGGTCTTCCCTCGCATTCGGGGCTTCCTCAGGACTTACACCATGGCACCATAGTGCCTTGTCCAGGGCGCTAGATAATCATAGAAGTGAATGCCAGTGTTGAAAGAAAGCTAATAAAGCCAGAAAGTGCTCGAGGGGGGGGCACGCTCCGTCGCCATTGAGGGATCGTGCCCACCCGTATGGGCGCTACGGGTCCCCCCCCCTCGAGTATGGCACGCAATCGCTGTCCAAGACGCAGCCGTGCCAATAACCCAAAGCAATGCGGGTCTTGAATACATACAGTGGTGCGCTGATGCTGACGCGCCTGCTCTGAAGTATTACCCGACTGTACGCAATTCTGCAATACCAACTGCCCTCCAATCTGTAAGATGCCAATAGTCTGCGTCAAACGAACAACAGATGGTCCCTTCCAGGGTCTGGCAAGTATGAATAATCCTGAAAAAATTAAGCTCGAATATCTGTGCAGCCAACGTAGTGCCGCTGCAGTGTCAGCTGCTGGCGCCGTTGGGTACCCCATGCCCTGTGACAGTCGTGGCCCAGCTGCTCTGACTCGATGTAGTAGTCCAAGGGGGCATAGAACCTGTGATAGCATTCGTCCGTTTCGGCCCACATTGCCTCTTCGTCAGCAAGCTGTCCCCAGTGGGCTGCGAACGCAGTAGCCATTGCCTTGCGCAGCCTGGAAGGATATTCTTTGAGGGGGGCGGTCCTCCAGCCGCCTTGGCCGTCTCGTCCGTAAGCTCTATCATGTCCGTTATGTCGGCATAGCTGTCCCCCAGGTACCGCCCCCAGCTCCTGTGTAAGTTCACTGAGGTGTACCGCCATGAGACATGTTGGCTTTCGCGCAGCCTGCCCAAACTGACACTGGTCTATGTAGTGCAGCTCGACGCTCGTCTGCTCCAACAGCCAGCGCGTCTCTGCTCGCTGCCAGCTGCTAGGCGCTCGAGGGCACCAGGTGGCTGGAGCGGGATGCTCGAGCACGGCTGATACGTTGTACTGCAAGCCCGTGGTGATGAGTAGTAGAGCTGTCCTGTATGACTCGTTGGCTAGTGCTAACTGTTGACGCTCCGCTTGATTGGCTGCTTGTATGCCCCAGGGGAAGTCGTGTGAACGTAGTGGTCGTGGAGCTTTCCCCTCGGCGGCATGCCAGCGCGATGAGCGCCACGTCTCGCAGGGGGGGCCCGCCACAATGCCAAATACTTTGCCCTGTCGTATCGCCGCGCACCAAAACTCGACGACGTCTGGCTCCGTCAGGTCTCCTTTGTCGGGGTCTATCTGCACGTCGATCGATAATACTACCAAATTGCATTCCCGAATGTTCATCTCGAAGTGATGCTGGAAATCCTCGGTTCGGCGCCTGCCTGAGAAAAGGTGCAGCAAGAACATAGCCGTAGTAACCAAGGGCCTGCATGGTGCGAATACACTTGCAGGTGGCGTCGCTGGTTGAGGGTCCGCTGCTGCAGGCGGCGCCGGCGAGAGCTGGATCTGATGCTGCTCGATGTAGTCGGCAAGCTTGATGTTTATGACCTGTTGGGCGGGCACCAGCGCCTTTGTAGCTCCATGCCCCATTGCCTTCCTCGTCGCCACAGCCTCTCGTTCCTCTTCTCGGCGTTCGGCTGCCTCCTGCAGATCCATTGGGGCTTCGATTGCTTGGGGTACAGCCAGGCATCTGGGGCACCTTCTCAGGTGCTTGAGTATGCGCGATCGCGTTATGAAGTTCTTCCCACACCCAGGGCAGGTAGTCGAGCGGGCAAGCAATTCGGGGAGGTCGTAGCCGATGTGCTCCATGGTGCGATGGCGCTTCCATGCTCCCCGAGTTTTTAGGATCTTGCCACGCTCATAGCATATGTAGCCACTGTGTTGCGCAGGCGGCAGTCCATCGAAGTTGGGCGTGGTCAGTCCGAACTCTTGCGCAAGACGGTGTAACTGCCTTTGCCATATTCGATGTCGGTATAAGTCGTGCTGCCATGTCTTGTACCTGAGCCACGCACGCGTGATCATGGCTTGTGCGGCTTGCACTTGCTGTGTTCGTAACCATCGTACCAAGCCCCTGATGTCGCAGCCAATGTCCTCGTCGTCTAGTAGGAATCTTCTTATCCAGTCCAGATCCTCGACGATAAGGGCATTCCAGGCCTTATCATCCCCCCGAAGCTCGTCGATGAGGCGGTGGAGGAAGGGCGTGTCTGCATGCGTCATTCTGGCCAAGTACATCAGGCGCCGTCGGCGCAGGTACATGTGAATCGGTACTTCATCACATAACAAGTATATTTCGTCGTCCAAGGTATGTATGTGCCCCGCACCGTGACGCTGTTGTCGTGCGGCGGCCCGTAGGCTCGCCATATGTCTGCTCTGCAACATCTGTTTCTGCTGTACTGTCAGCGGTCCCCACACTTCGCAGTCGTAGGTCAGCTTGCTCTGCGCCAGTGCCGTGAGATACAGCAACTTGGCTTCGAGGTCGATGTGCGGCAGGCGGAAGATGGACTTCTTCAAGGGACCCTCTGCGGATCTGTGGTCGATGATGCGTCTCATAAGGTTCGGCCCCTCCCCGCCATCACTTGCCGCAATATTGCCCAGTGTGAGTCCCTGGGTCGTGACCTCAGCCGTGGTGACATCAGTGCTGGTCGGCGGCTGGCATTCCTCGCGTTGCAACGTGATGGGGTTTGTCTTGAAGATCTTCGCCTTGATATGCTGTTTGGCGTGCCCATCAATATGCAGCAACGCTTTGGTCTTCTTGGGGTGTAGGTCATGCCCAAAGATCTTGAGTCTCTTCGCAATGATGGACCATATGTCAAAGATGCTGCTCTCAATGTTCGTGTTGTCCCTGAGTACGCACAGGAATGTCGCGTCATCCATTAAGGATACTTCTGGCAGGGTCACCTCAAGCCCTCGGAGCTGGCCTGACGTGGCAATGGCTTGCTCTCCCGCCGGTGGTAGCTGTTATAAGTACCCTCCTGAATGTAGCTCCTGCTCCAGCGGGCCCAGGGCGTGCGCGAAGCTGATGTTGAAGATGAGGTCAGCCAGGCCGTTACCTGGGCGTGTGCCCTTGCGGCTCTCCGCGCAAAGCTCATCTCCCCGCACTTGAAAGAATGTCGTGTCGTGTGCTTCTTCTAGCTGGAATCGTAGGTTCTCGTCTACGTCGTTGAGTGCTAAGTAGCCTGGTGCCGCGATCAGCTGCTGGATGGCTGGCATGAGCCATTCAGGTGGGGCGCCTCCTGCCATCACCTTTAGGAGCCAAGGCTTCTCCCCCTCCCGTCCCAGTACGAACTCGCGTATGACAGACTAGAAGGCCTGTCGGAGGTCCAACAGGATGCCGACTGCGCTGAGACGTCTCCGCTTGCAGATCCCGAAGAACGCTTTGATGGTGTGAGTGGAGTACGCGCCTGACTTCTTCGGGATTCCGCCATGCTGGGTGACTCTCAGCAGGCTGCTGCAGACCCTCAACGTCGTTGAGCGGAGCCACTTGTGGTAGTGCTTGGCCACGGTGTTGTTGAGGAGGATCGCCCTGTAGTACTCCAGTAGGGCCCTCGTGCCGCTGCCTTTGTAAAGCTTCACTGCAATACCTGCCTTAAATTGGATCGGTTCGCGGCCTCGCAGTATCGTCTTCAGGGCGACAGGGTACCAGTGGCGGGCCGTCTCCTCGGGCGCGAGTTTGAGGATGTCGTCCAAATTGCCGTCGGGTCCTCCTGCTCGGCCCTTCTTGCCGTCCGCGAAGCTCTCCACCAGATCATTGAGTGTCATGTGCAGGTGCTGTGAAACCTCGTCGGGTGGTGATCTGTGGGTGCGGCTGCCGTTGTAGCGGTCCGCGAGGTCGTATTTGTCCCTGATGTCTGCTGACTCGATCTTGGCGAAGTGTTGCAGCGTGGCGCGACTGATCTCGCACTGGCTGCCCATGACGGTGCCGTCGGGCTGCTGCATGGTGGGCAGCGCTCTGACGTATTTAGGTTTGCGGCCGCCATGGATCAGAATCTTCTTGGTCAGCTGCCACTCGGTCCTGGCGTCTCTTGCTGTTCTGCTGTCGGCCAATTTGCTGCCGAGGTCGTGGAAATACTGGTTGCGGTCGATGCTCAGCTGGTGCCTGAACGTGTCCCTGGTGTGGGCGATGAAAAGCCTCGCGGCGTCATGCGCGATGTCGAGGCAGTCGGTGGCGCGGCTGAGCTGGCAAGCACCAGCAAGGGTTGCCACAGAGCAATACCAGCTATCCTCCACGCGGGCGTAGACCGACGCCTCGTAGCAGAGCCTCTTGCGGAAAACTTCTAGTGGTGCTGGGTCCCCGTTGTTCGTGTAGGTCCGCGTGGAGCTCTCAGCATATCTGCGCAGCCTCAATAGACGCATGCTGGCCTCTGAGATTGTGACGTTGCAAGGTGTAAGCGGATCCCGTCCGAAATGCTGCTTCGTCTTCTCGACAATGAGTCCCGCCGTCTCGTGGTAATGCTCGTACGGTTGTAAGCTGATGTTGTTCAGGTCCTGCTTGAATGCGGTGATGCACTCTGGGTTCTTGAGTTTGTTAGTGTCCAGTAGCGCGTTTCCCTTCAAATTCCGGTGGCGTCCGATGATGTCGCCCACGACTTCAACCAACACGGGCAGGTGGTCTGTGGTCGTGTCGTAGCCGTTCTGGGCGTAGTTGCTCCTCTGCTTGCTGTGCTCGTTCTTCTTTTTGGCGGTCGGCTTTGAAAGTCCCTCAGGACAGTGCAGACCGCGACGCACTTGAACAGGCAGGGCGCCATGGCGACGTAGTCGATGCGGTTGGAGACCCCATCCTTGTGGTATGTGTAGTCGTCGCTGTTCCCGTAGTATGTGTTGACGACGTGCAGGTGACAGCTGGCGACCGACTCGTGGAATTCGTGTCCATTCTTGTCTGTCTGCTGGTTTGGGCCCTTCTGGCCCAACCATTGTGTGTCCTCTCCGTCCTTGTGACTTAGCTTGGCGTTCGCGTCGATGAGGAGGATCTCTGGTTTCCACATGTCACACAGCTCTCTGAAGTGTTCCCACCAGCCGCTGATGTCCTTGGCCTTCTGGTACGGGGCGTGAGCAACGGCGATGACGTGGTGGAACAAAGGAGCCTGCACGCGGACGAAGAGGATCCTGGCCGAAGAGTACAGTTTTGCAAGCTGGGACTGCTTGAAGTACAAATCTTTCCCTTTGGGCTGCCCGTACGGGATCTCGACGTTGAGTAGTAGTGCACATCCCCAGTTGCCGTCCTGCGCCTCACTCTGGATGTTGATGAAACCTTGTCCTGTCCATATGGCCTCTTTACAGCGTGTCTCCTGCAGCCCCGCAACGTGGACCTGGTGATCCAAAAGTTGGGCTCTGACTAGAGCCCCCTTGCTGGAGATGTCCAGGTGAAGGTCTGTGGAGGTAAAGTCGCCCACCATGGACTGAGCGTTGTACTGCACGATGTTGAGCTTCAGCGTGCCCTTGTTGTAGTTATCTGCGGTAAGGTCGGGGATGTGGTCTGCGTCGGCCAGCTGGGGCAAGACGTGCTCCTCGAGCTGTCCATGCCTCCATGGTGGGTAAGCATGTAGGTCCTTGCACGCAGGGTTAGCCATCCAAGCCCATTCGAGTGTGCTGGTATACCGTACTATGTCAACTAGCTCTTCCGCGGGTGGTGGTGGCGCTGGTTGGAGCGCCGCATATTTTGACACAATATCTGCTGCTCCGTTCCAGGGCGCATCTCGATGCGCATGTGTGTGCTCGAATCGGATGGCCTTTGTGAGCTGTAGTTGCTGGAATAATATACGTGTAAACCTCGCGAGAGGGCGGTTCCTACGCGATCTGATCCGCGATGTTCCAGCTGCTGCTCCCAGAGCCGCGGTGTTGTCGCCGATAATGACGATCTCCTGCTCATCGTCCTCCTGGATACATGCGATGCCTGCCCAGAGCAGCGCTCCCAGTTCGGGGCTGGTGCTGGAGGTGATGTTGTTGGCCATTTCCTCGCTGACAGACAGGGCGTGGTTGGAATACATGTGCCTGTAGTAGGCGATGCCCTGGTCGTCTTCTCTCAGGTGTACCACTGCCCATGCCGATGTGCCAGGTGCTTTGGCGTGGTAGGACGCGTCGGTGAAGTAGCAATGCCGCTTCACAGACGTCGAAGGTCTCGAGGGGGCAAGGTGCCTCACCGCCAGCCTGGTGTGCTCGTGCAGGTCGTGCTCCTCGAGGTCGTAATGCCATGTCAGCTTCTGGATGTGTTGTTGAAACTGCGTCGGTAGGAACTGTGGTGATCTAATGTTGACGAAGCGTCGCTGCGTGCTGTTGCTGTCACTGCGCAGGTCGGTTTTGTGCGCTTGCCCGTGTGTTGCTGGTCTAGTTCTTTGTCGTCGTCTCCTCCTGCGCCCCCAGCGCAGGTAGTCGTCGCTGTACTCGCTGTCAGTGCTGGTGCGTTGGTTGTCTCGAGCGTCGTCCGCTGTTATGCTGAGGCTAGTTGGGATACGGAAGGGGTGCATGGCTGAGGCTGTGCGTCGTTGTGGTGCGGGGATGGGTTGTTGCTGTCCCGTCGGCTGCCCGCTAGCTCCGTGGTAGCCCCTGAACGGCAGCATTGCTCGTCGGGCTTGCACGTCCCCCTGTGGCTGGGGGTGTTGTCTGGTATTAGTCGTTGTGTCTGGGAGTGGTTGCTCGGTCTCCAAGTGGTCGGCTGGCTTGTAGGGCTTGGCCCCCGTCCGCGTCGTGCTCCTCTCCCGCGGGGTCGGTCGTCTTTGGCAGCACTTCTCATCGGCGTTCAAGTTGTCCGATCCAGCCCGCGCGGCCTGACTGAACAGGGGCTCGTGTGATTGGGCATGGAGCATGCTGTCACGTAGGCGATGAGTTGTGCCGCCAGGAGGGTCGCTTGGGTTCCGTGGTGGAGGGGTGGGTGGTACTGGCTCTGCCCGCTGCTCGTGAGGGTCTAAGCTTGATTTGGCTGGCGTCGGTGGCGGGAGTGTAAATGATTGGTCCTCGTTGGACCTTGTTGAGCGCCCCAGCACGACATCACTGACGCGAGAGCAAGGCGTCGACCACCCTCCCGTCGGAGGCATGCCCTCGCGTCTTCGCACCTGCAAGGGGGAGTCAACCCGCAGCTGCTCGGGGAGAGCAGGTCCGCCCGTCGACGGCCTTGCAGAGTGAGGCGACCCCGCGCTGACACGCCCACGCAGACAGGTCCTGGTCGGTACGTTGTGTTGTTTGGCCTCGTCAGAGTATTGAGTATGCTCTGCTGCTGTGGATCGAGGCGCTGGCCTCCAAGTAGTACGCGACCTCGGGCAGCTGCTGCGGCGCTCCTCGACTCGGGCACCCGCTGGCGAATTCCAAGTCCCGCTCTTCAGGGTGTTCCGCTCCAGGGGGCTGGGTGCTATCTGGCCGCGCGTCGTCCTCGCTGCTGCTGCTGCTGTCCGCAAGCGCCTCGAAGGAGTTCTTGGTCAGCATCACTCCAAGGTCTGGGCGCATCGCCGCCCTAAGCGCTTGTCTGAGTACTCTTTTGCGCCTCGCCACTCTTCTTGCTTTTGCAACTGCTGTGGCGTCGTTGAGGTGCGATTCTTCTGGTGTTGGGCTGATGCCTTTGCTATCGAGGTATGTATCTTGTATTTGCTCTAGCTCGTAGGCTTGTATGGGTCCATGCTGTATCTGTCTGGTGTGGTCAGTGCTTGGTTGTGTCGTGGTGTGTGCATTTAATTTGGCTGTCGCTGGTGGACTAGCCAGCCCCCTAGGGGTCCTTATGCTTGTCATGTGGTCTGCTTGTGAGCCCAAGTGGCTGGTGTCGAGAGGTTGGCGAGAGGGCCAGGCTCCGTCGACTGCAAGTGTGGGATGCTCCCAGAGTACCCGGCGCTGGGAGACCTCCAGATGTGGTAGATCTGATAGTCTCGACCTGCTGCCTGGGTCCTCCTCCGCGCGGCTGTGCTGCCAGGATTGCGACGCCGCATGGGCCGCCGCGGGTCCCGCGAAGTGGGGTGTCGATCCTGGCGTGGCCAAGGGGTGTCGCCTTGGTCCACGCTGTTGGCACTGCGGCTGGCTGCTCGAGTAGCTCTCCCACTCTTGTTGCAGCCTCACCCCGTCGCGGCGCTGGTTGCCTGCCTGGACCCCGCTGGCAGTGGGGATCACGGCCTGAGGGAGTCGCTCAGGTCCGCGCTTGGTGCGCTCAAACTTGGTGTCGCCGTTCTGTGGGTGTTCCCCACCCTTGCCCACAGTTGCGACGTCTAGGGAGCTAGTAATGCAGGTGGTTCGTCTGCTGCGTCTTTTGAGTCGGGGCTCCCTAGTAGAGCGTTGGTGGTTTGAAGCGGATGCGGCATCCCCCAGGCTCGCATCGGCTTGGACGTAGCTATGTAGTGTGATGGAGGCTAGGTGCGATCGTGTGCGTGCGGCCAGGGGCCGTGGGTGGGGGTCGTTGGGCGTAGGCTCGTCACCGCAAGGGTCTCTGAGTCTGGGCCCGCTATCCCCAATGTCTTCTGGTGTGGCTGTCTGGACGCAGGTCTGGGCCAGTTGCCCCCCAGCCTGCGTGCTCCTCCTCAGTTTTTTGACAGTCGACCTCCGTCGAGGTCGCTCTCGCCGCTCTCGATGAAGGATGCCACCCTGTCGCCTGGGTCCGCGAAGCCATCGTCCGCGTCGCAGATCCTGACCTTTTTCGGCTGGCTCCTCGCCCTCCTGGGCTCCCTTGGCTGCTTCAGGTTACCTCTGCATGGAGGTGCCGAGCTCGTCCTCTCTGGCGTGCCCAGGTGGAATCGCGGTGGTGGCAGCCGTGGCTCGTGTGGCTCGGTGGGCGTGATGTCCTCAATCGGCATCCGTGGTGGTGTGCTGGGGCAAGCATCCTCGTCGCGGCTGAGGTCGATGAACAGCGTCGTCATGGGGGTTTTGGCTGGCTGTGATCGCTGTTGTGGGGTCTTGTTTGGCGTGAGAGGCGTGACGGGCGGAAAAAGTATGTGTCTTGGCGTGGGCTGTTCTGTCGGGATGGGTGAGTCGGCTGGTATCGTTGGTGAGAGTGAGGCGAGGTCTGTCGGGGCTTCGTCCTCCTTCTCCTTGCGCAGGCCTTGGCGGAGCTTCGTCTCTTCGTCCTGCAGGTCGGCGTCGTCGGATTCGCCAATTGGGATGCAGTCGCTGTTCGCCCGTGCGTCGAGCTGCCCTGGGTACGAGAATAAGCCGACGCTGTTGTGCTCCTCGGTGTGCGGGCGCTGTAGAGGTGGTGGTGGAGGTAGCGGACACTCTTCGGTGGATGTCCTCGGCACGAAGCTTTGGTCCTGGAAGCTGAGGTCGTCGCACGACGAGAGGGTAGGCTCCTCTGGCGTTGGCATCGACGATGTGTGGGACCTCTCTCCAAATCCCACCTCGGCCAGCTCCTCGAGGTACGGCTGTAGTTCTGGGTGTGGAAGTTCGTACTGGCTAGGTAGTAGCCGAAGTAAGTCTGCCTCCAGTTGCTCCCTCTGGTACGCGCCCTCCTGCTCCGCCATGCCTTGGTCGCGCTCACTCGTGACTGGGTCTTCCATGAGGTCGTCCGCCATGTCGATTAGCAGGTCCTCGTCCACTTGTCCTCCTGCTCCCCAGGCGTCCCGTGGTGCGTTCTGGAGTCCTGCCGTTTGCAAATCATGTGCGCGTTGGAGGTCTTGTAGTTGCTGCTGCCTCTGTGCGTCGCTCATATACTGGTTGTGGGCGTAGTGCTGCGCCACGGCCTGGATCTCCTGCTGGTGCTGGTGCTGCAGAGTGCTGTGGTGCTGCTGCGTTACTTGGTTCTCCACCTCCTGCTGATGCTGTAGTGCTTGGAGCTCACTTGTGGCCGCTGCTTGTCGCTGCAGTGCCACCTCCTCCATCCTTTGGGCTTTGTCCACCGCTTCCTGGTGCTCCCCGACGCGTTCCAGGTACTTTTCCTGCTCGTGCTGCATCTCGTATGCCTTCGCCTGGATGGCTGCGTGCTCCAGGTTCAGGGCGACCCGCATCGCTTCGCGCCTGTTGGCTTCCTCCTGGTGCTCGCAGGCCATCTGCTGGTAGTTCACTGCGGTCCGCAGCTCCTCATCCTTGTAAGCGCTGCGACGGGCGCATCGCTCCTGGTACTCCGCCTCCGCCATCTCCTGCGTCGCCTTTTCGTTGTGCTCCTGCGCCATCTTGCACCACTGGGCCTCCTGAGCCGCCATCTGTCTCACAGCTTGCTCTTCCTGCCTGGCCTTCTGGACCTGCTGCGTGTAGATGGCCGCTCTTCTCTGGTCTTCCTTGTGCATCTCCTCACGTAGTGTCTTCTTTTCCAACTCAATATGCATTTGCAAGTCCACGAGCATCCCTTTGGCCCTTTCCTCTTGTGTCCTCTGGGTGCCTCTTTGTGCTTCGTATGCTTTTGCTTCCTCCTCCTCCAGCTTGGCGTTGTGATGCCGCTTGAACGCGTTAACCTCCCATGCGTGCCACTCCTCCTGCTTGGCCAGCTGCACTTCGGTCGTGCGGTACATCTTTTGCGCCATGGTCTGCTCGTAGGCCTTCAGCTCGCTTTTGTGCTTGAGCTCTGCTTGTGCCAGCAGGTCGCTTTGCTGCTGCTCCTTTTTCTGCTGCGAGTCGAGCCTCTCGGTCAGTCTCCTGATGGCGTCTTTGATCTCGTCTGGTGCTGCTGGGGCTGGTCGTAGCTGCTGAGCTGCTGGGGCTGGCTGAGCTGTGGCTGGCTGGGCTGTGGCTGGCACCGCTGGGGCTGCTGATGGGTCGCGCCTTCTCCTCGCGGCCGGGTGTGGCGTGCGTCCTCTGGTGGGATCATGACTCCCCTCTTCCTCTGACGATTCCTCCTTTACGCCCGCCGACTTTGCCATTTGATCTCTGGTTTCCCTCATCAGGGTCTTGTAGACCCTGATGGTTCTGGCGGCCGTCGCCTCCTGGTCGAGCATCTTGCTGAGCCGCTTCTCCATCTCGGCATGATCCTCCTCCAGCTTTTCCAGCGTAGCCCTGAGCTGCTTCATGCGCTCTTTGTGGGGCAGGACGAAGGATATGTTCGCGGCGGTGATCGCCGCTTCCTGCTCGAGGCTGGTTGTGCACAAGCCCGCCAGCCTAGCACCAGCGATGTTCTCGGAGAGGCGACCCAGCCTGTGGCACTTCGTCTTGTACCATACGAACCTCATCTCCTCGTCATCTGGTGGTGCGGACCAGCTCTCGTGCTCCATCGCGACGGCGAAGGAGACTGGCGTGATGCTGTCCAGGACTGCCTTCTGCTGGGGGCTGTACTGGAAGCTGCCGATGTGGGCTGATGCAGGAGTGTCGAGCTGGTCCCTTCTTTTGCGCCTGCTGCTTCTCCTTCTGGCTGAGGCGCTCCTCCATGGCGCACTGTGCTTCCAGTGCTGGTCGCTGTCGCTTCGCTGCTGGTGCTGTGGGTGCTTTTGCTGGTGCTGGTGTTGGGCTGGCTGGTGGTGGTGCTTGTGGGTCTGAGGCTGCTGCTGCTGCTGCTGCTGACTGTGCTGCCTCTTCTGAGAGTTGTGCTGGTGGCCATCCCCGAGGACCCACTCCCAGGGCCGCCCTCCGATGGCTCCGTAGTCGCCAGTCCAGTCATTGGCACTGCTGCTGCGTCTGCGCTGGCGCTGCGCCTGGGCTGTGGACCCTGCTCCTGTCCACCTTTTCCCAGGGCCGCGCCGCGACGCCTCGAGGTGTGTGGTCCCTGCTCCTGACCACCTTTCCCTCGAGGCGTCGCGCTGCTGCTTCCAGTTCTGCTCCATGGCGTGCTGCTGGTGGCGCTGGGGCTGCTGCGCGCTGTGGTGGTTCCCCAGGAGGTCCTGCGCTGCTGCGAGGCGTAGTAGCACCCGAGCTTGTGCACGACGCTCACGTGCTCTTCGATGCCAGGCGCCCTCCTTGGGCGTGGCTGCGGCTGGTCGCGGCCTCCGCGGCCGCTGTCCTGCGGCTCGGGCGGCGCGCCTGAGCCCTGGCCGTTGGGGGGAGGCCGCCGCGGCGGCGAGGGGGCGACGACGGTGCCCCTGCGCGGCGGCGGGCGGGAGCGGCGGCCCCCCCACTCCTCAGCCAGTGGGTCCCCCTCCTCCTCCTCTTCCTCCTCCTCCTCCTCCTCTCCCCCTCCTCCTCCTCCTCCCCTCCCTCCTCCTCCTCCTCCTCCTCCTCCTCCCTCCTCCTCCTCCTCCTCCTCCTCCTCCTCCTCCTCCTCCTCCTCCCCTCCTCCTCCTCCTCCTCCTCCTCCTCCTCCTCCTCCTCCTCCTCCTCCTCCTCCTCCTCCTCCTCCCTCCCCCCCCTCGCTGGGGTATTATATCGCGTCCTGGCACCAGCGCCACCCTGCGCGGAGGGCACAATGTCAAGGAGGCTCGTTTTTGCGTGCTGGCGTTGTAACCAGCCGTTCTCGCGTGGGGCGGGTTTTCGATTCCCTCGCACCACGTCTTTTTTGAACAGGTGTGGTATTTTGTCCTCCTCTGGGGCTGCGGAGCTGGCCCACATTATCAAAGCCGGTGCTGGGGGGGCTCGCATTATCAGAGCCTTTGGCGTTTCCGGAGGGATACCGTTACCCAGCACCACCGGAGGCGTCACACCACCGCGGGACGATGGCCGCAAGTGGTCAAGTGGCAGGGACCATGTTCTTCCCCTCGCACCGATTCGTTTTGTGCTTCACGCCTTCTGCTGCCGCCCCTCTGCACATCCTTGCACATTCCTTCCTCCCACATCCTCCTCATCCCATTCCTCCCCCTCGTCGTCCTCCTCCTCAACCTCATCCTCCTCCTCCTCCTCCTCCTCCTCCTCCTCCTCCTCCTCCTCCTCCCTCCTCCCTCCTCCTCCTCCTCCTCCTCCTCCTCCTCCTCCTCCTCCTCCTCCTCCTCCTCCTCCTCCTCCTCCTCCTCCGCCGTGTTTTGCAATCAAATGCGTGCAACGCCACATAACACCTTGCTGGCGATGCGAAGGGATGCGGCTGCAAGCTCTGCCGGCTCCAAGCGTGGGCGGTGCCTTGCGTCAGTCCTGCAGGTAGTGTACGGCACGTCCGAAGCTGACATTGATTTGTTGAGGCAACTGATCAAGGAATGGATAGCTATGTGGTTAACGCAGCCCTCCCTCCATCCCCGTGTCGAGAAGGCTTGGCCGAAAGTGCTTGCTGGGAACAACAGAGAGACGGTACTCAAGTGGGTTGATGTGCGAGAACTCATCGCAGCGCTCTAGGCGACCCTCATCCAGGCCGACTAGGACCCACGTCTTCCACACATATGGTCGGGGCCTTGTCGATGGCGCGACGGTAGTCGTTTGGTTCATCCCTTGCTTTGGAGGTGATCCGTTTGACACGGCAGTGCCCGCTCACTTCGAGGATATGTTAGGCATTTCCATCGACGATTGCTTGTCTCTGCAGAGGAGATATCTCCGCATCGCAGCACGCTGCAGGAGAGGATTTGGAGTCTGGTGAAGACAGTTATGCGATTCGTGCTGAATTGGATCGCTTCGCGTGAAAGGGTCAGTTCGATGAGTGGTCTTCTGATTTGGCAGTCATGTCAGGGGGCAGTGGACGAGGGTTCGTCTGATAGTTGCTGGCTACGCCTGCCTCCCGCCGAGTCTCCGCTGCAGGCTGCATCCAGAGACCCTTGTACATAGGAATTGGAATTGCTTTGCGAATTGTTGATAGGACGAGTTCGTTGCTACATCGGTTCTGGAGGCGAGTTCAGCAGTGACGCCCGCAGGCGGCGATGCGGCTCGGCGATCGCGGTGATGTGTCAGGATCCCTCGTCACCACATTTCTGGTCTCCGTGCTGTGGAGTTGTTCGGGCCTTTGTGGGTAGACGCCATACCGATCCCTTGCGTGGAGCTGCAAGCATTCTGTCCAGCCCCGGAGCATTATGTTGGTCCGATTTGCTATGTTGATCCGGTTACTTGACTGGTTGCACGAGTCTGGTTTATGATAGGCACGCTGGTCGTGCTAAGGCCCCTCGGGGCGCGCGTGCCTTGGGGTCCCGCAGCCCTGCGGAGGTTTCCTTGCTCAGGGCTCACTCCCACAGGGAGGATGTTTTACAATTTATTTATAGCGAGTTCGAGACGCTTCTGTGCCAGGGTGGTGCCAGTGCCGACGTCTGGGCGGGGATCGTGGCCCAATGGGCCTGCGACGGGTGCGTGAGTCCCCTTCCGCTGGACCGACCTGTGGGACGCGACTGCCGCACTGGTCCGGCGTCGGGCTGGGCGGGCCTTGTTGCTGGCGCTTTAGCTTGGACCCCGGGGAGGGACCAGGGTGCGCAAGCCTGTCAGACCCGCCAGCCGTTCAGATTGGATGAGCTGTTTGCGGAGAGTCCGCTTCTGTCCGTCCATTGTGCTGGCAGGTGGAGATGCAAGCAGTGCCGCATGATTGCTCCCAGGAGTCATATCCCCAGGACTGCCGCCTCCCACTGTACCTTCTCACGCGCCACTTGGCTGCAGGGATCGAGCGAGGCTTCGGCCTTGACGCCTGAATATAGGGAAGGCTTTGAGGCGATCTCGAGAGAAACCTGGGTTTGGGCCGTTCGCTTGAATGATCGCCACTCCCTGGCCGGGATGAGCAAGGTTGGTCTTCAATTCTGCAGGAGCTGCGGTTTTTCAGCCACGACTGATGGTCCGAGGCTCAGAGGTGTTTGTATGCCCTCCATGAAGACAGGGTGAGATTCTGAAGAGAATTCAGCAAAGTTTGTTTCCGTCACACCACGGCTCATTTGTGGCCATCCGCCCGGCCTTGACTGAGGATGCCGTGACTCTGGGTCCGCCCTTCTCTGAGGACAGTGTTGGGAGTGTGAACGAGGGGCTGCCCAGGGCAGCCGAGTTCGTGGCCCCATCAGGCAGGGGCCCTTGATGAGTATGCTCGGCTCTCCTCGAGCCGCGATGCGCGAGAGTTGGCGGACATCATGCCTCTCATGAGTTGCCACTCTACCTTTCCTCTCCTTCTCCCCTCTGTCTCTCCTTGCGTGTGCCTGTGCCAGTGCCCATAATCCTCCGCTGCGCCTCTCGAACGCATGACAATTGGGCTCTTCCTGTCTCAGCGTCGCCCTGTGTCTTAGTGCCTTGAGCGCCCCTTATCGTGGTGCCATTCGTATATGTCGCAGTCGATCTTTCTCCCCTCATCCCAGATTTTCAGCGCGAAAAGTTTGGCCGTTCAGGAAAGGGGGGGGGGACTCTAGGATACACCCCCAGGGGGCCACTCGGACCAGGATGGGCCCTAAAACAAATCAACCTGGGCGTATCACGCTCAGGAAATATCAACTAGGGTTCAGAACGTTCCACCCACAAAACAGTATAAACCTGCCTTTATCTGGCTGTCCCAGCTCCAGAACCCCGCCACAATGAACCTGGGTCTGTTATTTGGGAACGACAATAAGTATTCCCTCCCTAGCCCGCCGTCACCAGGGTGATATTCATGATGTTCGAGCATCGACCCTCGTTCATTAGCCCCTGCACATTATCAACTGGAGTTCATTATCCCGTAATGATAATAGTCGAGCAGGGGGTCGGCTTGATGTACTACTCGTTATTGTCCTCCCAACTCTGGCTTCTTCACAGTTTTAGTGGATTGCGGTTTCATATTTTCACAGGATACTGATCCTAGGTTTGCGATCCCATAGGGGTAATGGTGGACGGCGGGGGGGAGGGGCGACCCACTAGGGATCGCATGAACATCAACCACGATATACTATTCCTGAGAACCTGGGCTGTCATTCTTCCGAGATGATAATAGTGGAGCCAGGGGGACCAACATCTCCGCCATACTATATTGAATCGGAGTTATCACCTGAATGGGATAAACCTAGTCTCCTCATCTAAGGATCATGACCCACCGACGACGATAATTTCGGACCTGACCTCATTCGGACGTACTCCTATCGAAGATGGACGCCCCCCTCATCGTGTATCCCAGGGGTGGGTCCCAAGTTTTTGTCCAACGAAAACCCCCCAATGTCTGGGAATGGGTTCACCCTGTCCCCCGTTGGTGTGGCGCACAGGAGGAAGAGGAGGAGGAGGAGGAGGAGGAGGAGGAGGAGGAGGAGGGGGAGGAGGAGGAGGAGGAGGAGGGCGGCGGCGCGACTCGGCACGACTTCCCGGAGGATCGCTGCGGGACCTGGCTGTTTGGGTGTCTTCTTTGGGGCGAGCCGCCTCCTTTTGCTCTCTCGTTCGCCTCCTGCTGGAGGTCTAGTCCCCAAGGGCCCAGGAGCGGCCAACAGCATCTGGAGGCATCGGCCTTCCTCCTGGTTGTTCCTCCTCTCCTCGCTTGGTCGTAACCGAGCCCCCCACAGACCATCTCTCTCCTCCTCCTCCTCCTCCTCCTCCTCCTCCTCCTCCTCCTCCTCCTCCACATCCTTCTCCGACGACGACGGCGTCGACTATGTCCGACGACAGCGACGATGTCCGACGACGACGAGGGCGACGGCCGACGACGACGAGAACGACAACCACGGAGACGGACGACTGATGACGGCGACGACGAGACGAGTACGAGGACGGCGACGGACGTCGCGCGACGTCGGTGACCAAGGACGACGGACGATGCACGAACGACGACGCACGGCAGTGACGACGACGAACGATCCGCCCGCTCGGGATCGTTCCCCGGACCCCCTCTGGGCCCTCCCAGGGCCCCCGCGAGGGGCCCTCGCGGTGGGCCCCTCACGAGCGCTCGGCCTCGGCGGGGCCTCGGGTCGGCCCCCGGCGGGCCGCCGCGGCGGGTCCACTCGAGGGCCGCCGTGGAGGGCCCGCGGCGGGTCCGCAGTGGGCGCGCTCTGGCTGCCGTCACTCTGCCTCGGCTTCGGCCATCGACGCTGGCGGCGATCGTCGTCGACGTCGTCGTCGACGTCGTCGTCGTCGTCGTCGTCGTCGGTGGCGACGTTGGCGACGCTCATCGAGTTGCCACGCCAACCGACGACGATGCCGACGACGCCCGCGAGGCTGTCGCCCTGGCACGGTCCCTCATCTCCGAGGTGCGCCCTGGGGGGGCCGCTACCGGAGGAGGAGGAGGAGGAGGAGGAGGAGGAGGAGGAGGGAGGAGCATCGAGCTTCCCTCTCCTCCTCCTCCTCCTCCTCCTCCTCCTCCTCCTCCTCCTCCTCATCCTCCTTCTGCCCCCCAGAGATCCGACGCTCCGAGCAAAATTGGAGCGGTTATTTTTCCCGTTTTCGACATCTGGGGGCCCGCGCTGGGTCTCGGGACCGTCCAAAATCGATCAAGGACGAAAAACCGGCTATGGAAGGGGACCATACTTCCAGGGCCCCCGCATCAAAAACATTGGAGCGGCCGGATGTCTGGGTCCTCTTGGCCTTTGTCCTCTAACCGCCGGTTTGATTTGGGTCAGTCCGCCGATTGGAGTAGGGCCGTTCTGGCCGCCGTCCCTGTCGCCCCTCGCTCTCTCGCCCTCTGTCTGTCGCATCGTCTGCCCTGGTGGAGCCTGCTTTGCTGAGTCCTCTCGGGGTAACCGCAGTAACCAGGAGGGGAGGGGGCTGGTAATAGGTAACGTCACGGTTCGCGCCTGCGCAGTCTGGGAGTTGCATAAGCATTTAGCCATTCCCAGACGGCGCCAGCGCGAATCGTGACGTTCCCGGGGGGAAGTGGGGGGCGTCCCCAGTGTTGACGGGCCCGTGGTGCAACGCGCGTCATCTCGGGAGGCTCAGGTTGCACCGCGGCTTCACAAGCGGAATACGTAGTTCTGAAGGCATCCCTTTTCTGTGCGTACCGCTTATTGGTCTTTTCAGCGCGTCGAGGGAGAAATTGTGCGCGTGCATATATATATATATACATATATATATATATATACGATGAGCTTGGCGAGATTGAGCGGGGCCAGCGGCACGTCATCGTCGACGACCAGCCTTGGCCAGCTCCGTTAGCCGCGCCTCCGCCAGCACCTTCTCCAGCGGGTCGACGGTCTGCTGGCACCAACTTCAGCACCTGTACCGGGGCTGTGACACTAACGCGCAGTTGCGCCTTCATGGATGTCCTCTTCCTCTTCTCCCTTCTTTCCGGCTTGAGGACATCAACCGCGTCCGCATGTGGTCGCGCCGCCAGCTCAGACACGTATGTGTGCGTGTACGTGTTAGTGTGTGTGTGATGGCTACAAATGTGCCCCCGCTCAGTTAGCTCTTCTGCCAGCGCAGTTGCTCTGCCTAGCCGCAGACGCCAAAAAAGTGTGTGTGTGTGTGTGTGTGTGTGTGTCTGTGTGTGTGCGTGTGTGTGCGCGTGTGTGCGCGTGTGTGCGCGTGTGTGCACGTGTGTGCGCGTGTGTGTGTGCGTGTGTGTGCGTGTGTGTGCGTCTGTGTGTGTCTGTGTGTGTCTGTGTGTGTGTCTGTGTGTGTGTCTGTGTGTGTGTCTGTGTGTGTGTGTCTGTGTGTGTGTCTGTGTGTGTGTCTGTGTGTGTGTGTCTGTGTGTGTGCTGTGTGTGTGTGTGTGTGTGTGTGTGTGTGTCCGTGTGTGTCTGTGTGTGTGTCTGTGTGTGTGTGTGTGTGTCTGTGTGTGTGTCTGTGTGTGTGTGTGTGTGTGTGTGTGTGTGTGTCTGTGTTGTGTGTGTGTGTGTCGTGTGTTGTGTCTGTGTGTGTGTTCTGTGTGTGTGTGTCTGTGTGTCTGTGTGTGTGTGTGTGTCTGTGTGGTGTGTGTGTGTGGTGTGTCTGTGTGTGTCTGTGTGTGTGTCTGTGTGTGGTCTGTGTGTGTGTTCTGTGTGTGTGTCTGTGTGTGTGTGTGTCTGTGTGTGTGTCTGTGTGTGTGTCTGTGTGTGTGTGTGTGTGTGTGTGTGTGTGTCTGTGTGTGTGTCTGTGTGTGTGTGTCTGTGTGTGTGTGTGTGTGTGTGTGTGTGTCTGTGTGTGTGTGTGTGTGTCTGCTGTGTGTGTGTCTTGTGTGTGTCTGTGTGTGTGTCTGTGTGTGTGGTGTGTGTGTGTCTGTGTGTGTGTCTGTGTCTGTGTGTGTGTCTGTGTGTGTGTCTGTGTGTGTCTGTGTGTGTGTCTGTGTGTGTGTCTGTGTGTGTGTCTGTGTGTGTGGCTGTGTGTGTGTGTCTGTGTGTGTGTGTGTCTGTGTGCGTCTGTGTCTGTGTGTGTGTCTGTGTGTGTCTGTGTCTGTGCCTGTGTGCCTGTGTGTCTGTGTGTCTGTGTGTCTGTGTGTCTGTGTGTGTTTGTGTGTGTGTGTGTGTTTGAGTGTGTGTTTGAGTGTGTGGTTGGTGTGTGGTTGGTGTGTGGTTGGTGTGTGTGTGTGCTTGCCTGCGTGCGTGCGTGCGTGCGTGCGCGCGCGCGCGGGCGGGCGGGCGGGCGGCGGGCGTGCGTGCGTGCGCGAGGGCGCGCGAGCGCGCGGGCGCGCGGGCGCGCGGGCGCGCGTGCGGGCGCGCGTGCGCGCGTGCGTGCGTGCGCCTGCGCGCTGCGCCTGCGCCTGCGCCTGCGCGTGCGCGTGCGCGTGCGCGTACACGTGAGCGTGCGTGCGCGGTGCGCGGTGCGCGGTGCGCGGTGCGCGGTGCGCGGTGCGCGGTGCGCCGTGCGCGGTGCGCGGTGCGTGTGCGTGCGCGTGTGCGCGTGCGCGTGCGCGTGTGCGCGTGCGCGTGTGCGCGTGCGTGTGCGCGTGCGCGTGCGCGTGCGCGTGCGCGTGCGCGTGCGCGTGCGCGTGTGCGTGTGCGTGTGCGTGAGCGTGAGCGTGGTGCGTGGTGCGTGGTGCGTGGTGCGTGGTGCGGGGTGCGGGGTGCGTAGTGCGTGGTGCGTGGTGCGTGGTGCGTGGTGCGTGTGCTGGTGCGTGTGCTGGTGCTGGTGCTGGTGCGTGGTGCGTGGTGCGTGGTGCGTGGTGCCTGTGCCTGTGCGTTGTGCGTGTGCGTGTGCGTGTGCGTGTGCGTGGTTCGTGGTGCGTGGTGCGTGGTCCGTGGTCCGTTGTGCGTGGTGCGTGTGCGTGTGCGTGGTGCGTGGTGCGTGGTGCGTGGTCCGTGGTCCGTGGTGCGTGGTGCGTGTGCGTGTGCGTGGTGCGTGGTGCGTGTGCGTGTGTTTACGTGTGACATGTTCGTGTGTGCGTGTGTGCGTGTGTGCGTGTGTGCGTGTGCGCGTGTGCGCGTGTGTACGTGTGTACGTGTGTACGTGTATACGTGTGTACGTGTGTACGTGTGTGAGTGTGTGTGTGTGTGTGTTTGTGTGTGCGTGTGTCTGTGTGTGGTTGCTTCGTGCTTCATGTTTGTTAGTCCTCCAAAAGCGTCCAAGCATTTCTAAGATCGACGACCTCGAGGACGATGCCGACGGCATGCATTCCGACACATCATCTGTGTGCGGGCCATACTTCAGGCCTTTCTGGTCGCCGTTCGAGGCGCTTCGGGCAGCCTCAGAAAGCCCTCGGCGAGGCGCAGCTGCTGGAACGCATCCCGAGGCAGGAGAACCGGCAAGGAACCGAGACGATCACCGTCCAACACCGCTCTCAGCCGAAGTCAACCCTCGGCCAGCTCAGGCCAGCCCTCCCGAGAGGCAGAGTGGACACCCCAGACGGATGCTCGGTCCCGCGAGGCGCACCGCAGGTGGGCTCCGCACGGGGAGCCCACACGGGGAGGATCTCCTCAGACTTCTCCTCCTCCTCCTCCTCCTTCTCCTCTTCACCCTCCTCCTCCTCCTCCTCACCCTCCTCCTCACCCTCCTCCTCCTCCTCCTTCTCCTCCTCACCCTCCTCCTCCTCCTCCTCCTCCTCCTCCTCCTCCTCCTCCTTCTCGACCCAGACATGCTTTGTCCTGATTTGTTATGTGCGGGGTTCGTGGAGGTCCCGACCCTTTGCCCGGGACCAGTTTTTTATTGTAGTGGCCTTCGGCCAGTGCCGCCGATCCGGGTCGCTCGGGGTTATTCTCCAGACGCAGAAATTATGGGCGCACACTCAAACGCACACACACAGTCACACCACTTAACCTGCGCCGCAGACATGCGCACACAGCATCACCCACACACACATACTAGTTGGGAAACGCACCTGTAGTACTAGTAGTAGTATAGTAGTAGTAGTAGTAGTAGTAGTAGCAGTAGTAGTAGTAGTAGTAGTAGTAGTGGTAGTAGTAGTAGTAGTAGTGGTTGTGGTA
>CAUYUJ010015640.1:92199-174699 GCA_963575745.1 Prorocentrum cordatum
TGAACGTCTTTTGATAATTACGTGGGTAAACTCGTGCTTTCTAATCCATTGCCCGAAAGCGGAGCAACAATGGGGATTGTAGATTGGGCGTCATGTTTGTTTTAGGCACGTTTGCGTTGCTCAGGGTGCCACGCTTGAGCTGCGGACAATTATCGAACTTGCTTACACGCATTCCCCCTGGCGCGTTCCGCGCTCCAGGACGGAGGGAGGTCCAGCGGCGATCTAAGACATCCGCGCGGACCTCTGAAGGCGTATGTTTCTGCCGCTCGGTCTTCTTTTACAGAAGCCCTTCACGTCTGCACTCCGCGCGGACCTCTGAAGGCTTGTGTTTCTGCCGCTCGGCCTTCCTTTGCAGAAGCACTTCATGTCTGCGCACGTACTCAGAGTTGCTCTCTATATAAATACGACTCTCCTCTCCTCCCCCTTACGCTCTGAGAGTGTCACATCCGCCCACCCCCGCCCGGATTCCGCTCAATAGCGTCTGTCCCCTGAATCATTCACGCGGTCCGTCCCAGCGCGTTTTGCGAGCCGCGCCAAGTTGTGGGGACAAGGGGGGTGGTTGAGAGAACGAGGAGGAGGTCCCAGAGGGCTTGCAGAGGCTCCACAAAGGACCTGGCGCATCCAAACCACTCGGCTGCGGATGAGGAGGAGCAGGAGGAGGAGGAGGAGGAAGAGGAGGCGGAGGAGGAGGAGGAGGAGCAGGAGGAGGAGGAGGAAAAGGAGGTGGAGGATGAGGAGGAGGAGAAGGGAGGATGGAGAATGAAGAGGATAAAAGATGGATGCTGGATGGATTCCGGAGGAGGACGGAGTTTGGAGGCGGAGGACCTTGTCTGGTCATCGACGGGCCTTCGTCTTCGGACCCAGGGCGCCGCGCGCCTTCGCGCCTCGGCGATGCCTGCGGTCGCCCTCTTCCTCCCCGTCCGTGCTCCCCTGAAGGCCGAGCGCAGCCCGAATGAAAGCACGGGGTGCCCGAAACGAGGCGCCCCCTGGCGCCAGAGCGGCTGGTCGGGAAGCTCTCTCGCCACACGGGGCGTGAAGAGGACGAACAAAAGGCGAAGACGGCGCCCCCGCAGAGGGGGTGCCGTGGCTGCCTCGCCCTGCAAGGGTGGAAGCACCCAGGCGCCAGCGGCCCGTGCCCAGAGGCACGGGGGGGGCCTGCACCCACCCCGGGGGGAGCGGGCGCACAGCACGCCTCAGGCTGGGGGCGCCGCGTGCACCTCACGGATCAGGGAGTGCGAGGGCTCCAGCTCGTCAGAAGTTGTCGAGTCGCCAAGGGCAGGGCGAAGGAGTGCGTGCACCCAGCGGGGTGGTGGCAAGGCAGACTTCCGCCAGTGGGTGACAGGAAGTGTGAAGCGGCGGAAAGTGCCGCTGTGTTGTACGCACTTCTGGCGACGGGAAGCGGAGCCCCAGGAGGCGTACAACTCGCGGTGCAAGCGTCACCATTCGTCAGCGTGACGACCCAGAAGTATTCGTTCGCCTCATTTGATCGGTCGACGACGATGCCGTGAATGCCGTTGATGGGTTGATGTTTCTGGTTGCAGACGGTCACCGCGGTGCCCACTCGGATGGGTACGGGCGGGATGGTGGCCACGGGACCGGTGTCGGCCGAGGCACTGGCGCGACAGTGCACGGACCGCGAGGTCGTGGGCGTCAACCAGAACCAGGTGGCCAGCTGGAGGCTAAACGCGTGGGCGTGGGCGATAACAGCTGGGTGGTGTCCCAGGTACTGCGCGCAATGCATGCGCGGTTACGGGCGGGCATGGCAGGTGGTCCTATTGGAGGTGGTGTTGCACTAAGGGTGCATTCGAAAGGGGTGCTGTCGGGTGGTGGCGGCCGCCTGGTCAGCCGCTCGGTGGTTAGTGGTGCACGTGAGGGTCCACGAGCTGCTTGGAACAGGGTGGGGCGAACAATCGACAATCGACGTCAGTCTGACCCTCGTCGGCAGCGGTGGTGGATAGACCGCTGTGGGGCAACTCGGGGATGCTCGTGGGCCCGAGGCATGGCACCAGGAGTCGGCGCGTCGGTCTTCGGTCGTCGGATGTTGGCCGTCGGCCATCGCGGCGGTTGGTGCCGCAGCGTGGGCGGTCGCCGACGGGCGGTCGACGGCAGCCGCTGGTGCCGCAGCGTGGGCGGTCGGCTCGGCCGGTCGACGGTCGCCGCTCGGTCGTTGGTCGTTGGGCGGCGGTCGTCGGACGTCGGGCCCTTGGCAGCCGGCGCTGCAGAGGGAGAGAGGCGGCTGCGGCCTGGCCTGCCGCCCAGCTCCGGCCTGTCGTCGTCGTCGGCGTCGGCGTCGTCATCCTGCCTCGACCTCCGCGGGGTGCAATGGGGCCCAGGGGGGGTCGCGAGGGTTGAGGGAGGGACGAGGGCGCAGGGGAGCGGTGTGAGCACGACGACGGGCGTGCGGTGACGCGGCAGGCGCTCTCGATGCAGCTGGTGCTGCAGTGGAGCGCTGGCGGCGCACCGCGTCGATGAACAGCGCGAGGATTGTGGAGAAGACGGCGAGCACAGTGCTGGTCATAGTGAGGGTGGACACGCAAGAGCCGATGTACTGGTCGTAGTTGGCGGGGCGCATCGTAGCGGACGCGAGGATGGCCCCCAGTAGTACCGAGCAGCTGTAGATCGTGCGGTTGCTGGGCTTGGCGTGCGAGCTGGGGCTGCCGCCGTTGAGTTGGCCAGTGTTGTGCCCGCAGGCCACTCTCGCGGGGCTGGTGCTCGTCACAACGGTGGCAAGGTTCGTGGTGGTATCGAATTGGTGGAACGTGCGTGCGCAGACCTGGCTCACGGCAGTGGCGGTTGTGAGGATGAGCGCACATCATTTTCCAATGACGCGGGTTGCGTCCGCCATGCGGTGGGCGGCGGGGAAACAGCCGCGAATTGCCCCAACAAGCCTGGTGACAGTGGGGAGGCAACGTGGGTCTGTTGCCGTGCACCGTGGCGGGTGAGTCGGTGCGCAGAGAGTGCAGCTCTGCGCGGAGGCCGTGCACGTCATGACCCAGCGTGTGTAGTAGTGAGTGGAAGTCGTGCGGGCCAGCCCGGCGGCTGGCAACTCGTCGCGGAGGCTGCGCAGGTGGACTCGCAGAGCGTTGAGATCGTCACGATGTGTCGGGGGTGCTGCGGCTGGGAGGTCCTGCTCGCGAACCTGAGGGGCGCGCCACGGGCCCCGGGGGGGGGCAAGGTAGGACGCGCGGGGTACCCAGGTGATGGAACGAGGTCGGGCTGAGGGCCCGATGACCGCGTCAGACGCTCGACGCTCGTACATGCCGCTGCTCGTTTGAGGCGCTGGCGGCGCCGCGTTGAAGCGGTCGCCATTGGTCACTTCACCGCAGGCGTCCAACGACGTGGAGGTAGTAGACGGCGTAGTCGGAGGCGAGCAGGAAACGGTCGACGTAGAGGATGATGCCGATGAAGTGGCCCCTTCAGTCACCACCTGATACCTGGGCCAGGGGTGCAGGTGGGTCACGGCCGCCATGGCCGCCGCCGCGGCGGGCAACCTGAGGGCAGGGGGCCAGGGGCAGCGCTCTGAGTGAAAATGTTCATGCCCGCGGCTAGAGAGGGAGAGGGAGAGAGAGGGGGAGACAGGGGGAGAGAGAGAGAGAGAGAGAGAAAAAAAAAAGAAATGGATATATTTAGAGAGAGAGAGAGAGACAGACCGATATATATATATATAGAGAGAGAGAGAGAGAGAGCCGAAAGAGAGAGCGAGAGACATATTGAGAGAGGGATGGGGATGGAGGGAGAGAGGGAGAAGACGAGAGATGTAGAAAGATATCGAGAAAGGCATAGAGAGAGAGTGAAGTAGAGAGGGACAGGGGATATGGATGGAGGGATAGACACACACACACACACATACATCACATAAAATTACACTACATGACAGCACCTTACATTACATCTCAATGCGTTGCATCATGACACCTCACATTACTCCACACTACACTACACTACATGACAAAAATATAGCACATTGCACTACATTCCACCACATCATGCCACATAGCATCGCATCACAACAAGTACATGAATGCATACATACATACATGTAGTCATACATGCATGGATGCATGAATGCATGCGTACATACATACAAACACACATGCATGCATGCATGCATGCATGCGTACATACATACATCGTACATCGGGAGAGAGAGAGAGAGACACACACACACACACACACACATCGGGATGGAGGGAGTGAGGAGGGAAAGCGAGAGAGATAGAGAGAGAGGGACTGCACACTCCACCCCAGGTGGGGCGCATGGCATGGTGGCGCCGCGGGCTGCATGCCGCAGGCACGCGCGCCTGGGTCCCCCTAGTGAAGGGGTGCGTCTCGAAGGTGGTGCCGACGTGATCAGTTCGTGTTCGGTTTGCAGAAAACCTCGCGTCGTGAAGCGACAAATCACGACGAAAGGTTCCTTGGCGTTTCCGGCCTCCCGGTGGGTGGCCCTTTCCTTAAATGCGCAAAGTCATTCATTATGGTGCGCCTGCCAGCGCGCCATTAGGCCCATGGTCACATGACCTGATCTGGGCGGCTGGCCCTAGTTGAAACGTCTGGATTTCCCGGGGGGGGGGCGTGCTGACAAATACGTAGCACCCCGCGTTTGCGGACAAGAGTGAGGATGCGGCGGCGCAGAAAGTTTTCGCCCAGGACCCCCTGCCCAGGACCTTCTGCCCAGCACCCCCGTCGAGCAGAAACGGGCCCACGATGGCCACGCATGCCCAGGGATGAGGCGAGACCGTTCGTGCACCCTCTCTCTGATCTCACTACTTACTCAACCCACCCCACCCAACCCGAAGGTCCCAGACCCCAAACAATTTCGGTTTCGGGGGTGTACAGGTTCCCCTGTGTTTTGTCGATATTCCAGAACGTCCGCCCGACTGGAAATTGGCAGTCCCAACGGCGACTTCAGGTTGGTTTGGGGTGGCTTCACAGACCCACGACGTCATGACTTGTTCATAACCGCCTCGGGCCTCGACCCATTCCCCAGAACCCGCTTTTCATCCCGAGTCGTTTTCTGACGGCCCCGGAGCCCAGTACGGGCCCCCAGAGGCCGGACACAGCGTGGGTTCGATGGGGGCAAGGAGTGTGCCCAGGAGGCTCCAGATCCTGGGGGATCCCTTATCTGGTGAGGGCGGCCGTGATGTCCAGGGCCAAGGCCTCCATTGGAGTTCCACCGGCTTCCAGACCCTGGATTCTTTATCCAATGGTTCCTCATCCATTGCCCAGGACATCGCAGTGCGCCCGGGCTCTCCGGAGGCGGCGGGGGCTGGGGGCAGGGAGGCCGCCCTCCGGTGGGCAAGGAGCCCGCGGGCGCCAGCACAGGCTGTGCCCGCGAGGGGGGCGCCTCGAGGCGTCTGCGGGGCCCCCGTCGCACCTCTCAGCCGAGGATCGTAATGGGCCGATTTTCCACCACCACTACCATAGGCAGGAGAGAGGGAGGAGGAGGAGGAGGAGGAGGAGGAGGAGGAGGAGGAGGAGGAGGAGGAGGAGGAGGAGGAGGAGGAGGAGGGAGGAGGAGGAGGAGGAGGAGGAGGAGGAGGGGGAGGGGGAGGAGGATGAGGAGGAGGAGGAGGAGGAGGAGGAGGACGACGACGAGAAGGAGGAACTCTCCATCCTCCCTTCTCCCCCATCCTACCTGTGGGCAGGGGTGGTGGAAAATCGACCCATCAGATCGGGGGCGCCTCGCCGACGGGTCTCCGAGGTCCAGCGTATTGAACAGCACTACTACGGAGGTGTTTCCGCCGAGTTCGGCTCCAGGACCGTCCAAAAACGCCCCGGGATGAGACCCTCTGGGTCAAAAAAAAAAAAAAAAAAAACAACAAAAACAAACAAACAAAAAAAAAAAAAAAAAAAAAAAAAAAAAAAAAAAAAAAAAAAAAAAAAAAAAAAAAAAAAAAAAAAAAAAAAAAAAACGCCCCGGGATGAGAAGCCGGTCCCGAGGAGTGGGTCGAAAGTTCTGGTGGCCCCGCATTGAATCGATCAAGGCATCGGATCTCAGGGTTTCTCTCCCCTCGCCCCGCCGCCATCTGCGGGGCCTGCCCCACAGGGTGCGAGGACCTGCGTCGAGCACGGTCGGAAACTTTTGGATGCAGTGGGAGCCCATGCCAAGAAACGCCTTGGCTTGACTCTGGGGGGCCTTTTGGGTGTTTTGAGTGTCGACGGGTTTGCGATGGAGCATGTGGCGCTGCCATGCCAAAAAGCAGCGGACATCCTTGGGTGTCAGCGCCGGGTTCCTGGTGGAAGGTTTCCTGTGGTCGAGCTCCGGCTTCCAGCGCGTCGCTCTGCCGGTTCTGGCCCACCGGCGCCGCGATGCGACGGGCTCTCCTTGTCGTGGCCACGAGGTCGGGGGCGCCCTACGACCCCTGGCAAACCGTCCCCCTTCCGTGACGTCCCCCTCGCACTGACCAAAGACGTATGCATGCGGCCGGAGGGAAGCCTGAAAGGCGAGGGTGACGTCACGGAGGGGGGATGGTGTTGCCAGAGGTCCGTTCGGCCGCGCCCGATGGGGCGTCAACGTCCCGAGCCTTTCCGAGCTTCCCGTCCCGCGGAGCGGAGCGACACGCCATCCGCTCGCAGGGGACAGCGTGTCGCCGGGACCGCCGCGGCGACGCTGGCACGGGCGTGCTGGGTTGCCGAGGCTCCTCTTTCGGGTAAACGTGAGGCTCGAGTTTGCCAGGACTCTCAGAGGAGCAGAAGGTGTTCATACCGCTACCCTTGCCTCGTTTTCCCCTTCTGGGGCCTCCTGGGAGGCCCTCGTTGCCACCGCTGGATTCGGCTCGGAGCTCTGTTCAGAGCGCACCCCGGAAGAGATCCGGGGAGAAGCAGTATCGGTACCTTTCGTTTCCCCAGACTCGGGTTTGCCGCATTTTTTGAATGAGTGGTCCAAGCGTGAGAGTTGACGGTCTCGTTTTCGTGAGATGTTTGCAGCGGGAGCTCGCGTCAGATCTCAAATTGGGTCCCGCCATTTTTCTGGCGGACCAGTCAGGCATCTTCGAATCCTCCCAACTCGACGCCCCGACTCTGACCGCCCGAGCCCGGCCATCACCGGACGGCCCACACCAGTTTGGGAGGCCCTTCGAAATCCGAAGGTAGCAACCTATATCCGCACATAGCGGGGTAAATCGGCCAGTGGGGCCCAGTCCACGCTAGGGGGGAATAGCGATCGGTGAAGCGATGCTCAGGTGAGGGCCCCAGGAATCCGAAAGCGACATCCCCCGGCTTGCTGTCTTCAAGTCGCTGGCTGTCTGGCAGCCTGCGGCCCTGGCCATCGCGGCGCGAGGCCGCCGTACACGAGCCTTCGCGCGCGGCTGCGACCGGGGTGGCGGGGAAGGCCCCCCTGCGGGGGGCGGCACATCGTCGGATGCATCGGGGTCGGCGATGCGCAGGGGTGCACTCTCAAGTGGGTGGGCTTTGCTGCGGGGCTTGTCGGGGACATCCAGAGGCGCCCCTCCTGGGTCTCAGGGCGCGTCCAGAGAGGTGTCTACCTTTGGCCCGCCACCCAAAAGCCCCCCCAGAAGCTGCGCACCAGAGGGTCGCCCTTGGCAGAGGTCTCCCTGCGTGGACCCGATACCCGCGGCCTCGCGGCGCGGGTACTGGCTCCACGCCAGGTGAAAGTGATCTCTTGACCGTTCTGCGGGCCCAACTCGCTGAGAAATCTGCTGAAGTTGAGGGAGAACCAGCAGGCTCGAATTTCTTGAGCCGCCAGTGCGTCACGGCCAGAATATCGGGGAGCCCATCCTCGGAGGCCCCCACGCGGTGTAATGATGACACCGTGTGGTGAGTCAGTGGGGATTCGGGGTCACCGCGCTGTGTTGGGACTCGGGTCGTTCGTTGAGGACGTCTCGGACGACTGAGGCCTCCAGGGCCCCCAAACCCTGCGGTGACGGACCGTGTGCGGTTGGGTCCTTCCTGACATGCGCTGTCCTAATTTTTTGATACGCGGTCCCCGGAAAGCCCGCCTCTTTCCCCGAGGCATGTTTGTCATCGCGGGCTCGACCCCAGGGTCCGGCGAGGGCTACTGCGGGCCGAACACGGCCCAAGACAACGTCCGACGTGATTTCTCCACGGCGCGATCTTGTCCGGGCAGGAGTCCAAAACGACCCAAGTCCTCTCCAACAAACAAAGCATTCGGCGGCGCGCCCGAGGGGGAGCTGAGAGGGAGCAGGCCCCCTCAGAAGGCTCAGAAGGCCTCCCGCCCTCTGGGCAGTTCGCTGAGCCTTTCCCGAAGACGCAGAGCAGCACCTCTCAGAGGGCCTGCTCCTTCTCGCTTCCCCCCCCCCAGGCGCGCCACCGAAAAGAGGCCTCGGTCCTCCGCCCCGGAGGTCCACTCTCGTAGTTGCTCCGATGTGGGCACCCGGAAGTCTTGACCCGTTTCTGCAAGGACCGGCTTCTCATCCTGGGTCGTTTTTCGAGTGCCCCGGGGCCCGGCGAGGGCCTCCAGAGGCCAACAGTGGCGAGGCGCCTCTGTCCTGATGTTTCCAATTCTGCTCGTTCGCTGCACGGAGGAAAGGACGGAAGTGGAGAGGGGATCGATTTCCGTCAAGGCCCCTGTGTCAGTCCAAATCAGTCTGCGTCTGGCAACATATGCCTCTTGTGGGGTGCCTCATGGGGCTGCAGGCCGGCCTGGCCCAAGTCCGTGGCGACCCAGGAACGGTCGCCAGGAGCGTCGGCCAGGCGCACCCCCCCCGAAGGGAGACGGATTGCAGCAGGCGCGAACCCCCAGGAGAGGGCGCGCAGGGGCGCGCGGCGCACGAGAATCAAAAGGAGAACCCAAGACCGAAATGTAGTTGGAAGATCAGGGCGCGAGGGGCGGGAGCGCTGGACCCCGACCCTTGGAACAGGGCGCCTGCGCGCGAGACGAATCCAGCGAAACGTGCTAGGGACGACCGAATGGACGAGCCGAGCACAACGATCCCGCAGAAGCCCCTTTCCCGAACGCGCAGCCCCCTTTGAAAGGATGCCTGCGGCTGGATCTCTGGGGCCATCGCGAGCCCTGCTCTCCTCCCGCAGGCGGGCGCCTGGGGGCCGCCGCCGGGGCCGCCGCCCCTGCCGCCGCCGGGGCCGGTGGAGCCCCGCGACGCCCCGGGCCCGCGCGGTGACGGCCCCCGCGCGCCCGCGCCTCGGGTGGGGCTCGGCGGCGGCTCGGCCTCGGCGCCCGGCCTGGAGGGGCCCGGGCTTCGGCGGCGGCGGCCCGGGCAGGGGCAGCGGGCGGCGGCGGGGCACGGTCGTCCGGGGGGGCAGCTCGGCCTTCTCAGAGGAAGAGTACACTCCAGGCGATGCTTAAGAGAACCCAAGTTTTCGTCCAGAGTCTCGATGATTCTTAACTTTTCAATGTAAATCCCAAGATTGTGATAGATTTTCTGAGACTATGAATTTCTGAACCCATGATTTCTTAAGCATTTCGCATGGTGTAGGTACCCTTACCGCTACCCTTCTCTCGTCGTCGTTTCTTCTCCTCTAGCGGACGAGGAGCGGTATGACATAGACTTTCCCGCCGCGGCTGTCCCAGGGCGGCTGGGCAGTCTATACCCTCCCCTGCCACCGTTGGGGTAGAAACTTTCCAGCTCCTCTGGGACAGGCATCCCCGTCGGCGGAAAAGTTTATTTCTACCGCTCTTCGCCCCATGACTTTTAGGCCTCCTGGGAGGCCCTCGTCGCCACCGCTGGATTCGCTTCGAAATCCTGGTCAGGACGCGCCCCAGGAGAGGTCCGGGGAGTAGCGGTATTGGTGTCATTTGGTGTCCTTGCCTTCGGCCCGACTTGTTGGGATTCAGGCTTGGGCGGCGGCGGCCAGGGCAGCGGCAGGCAGGAGGCAGCGGCTGGGTGCGGCCGTCGGGGGCAACGACAGGGGGAGATCGACACCGGGGGGATGCACCGACCCCCGGTCGTCGATTCATCGCCGATCAGGGCCCGCTAGCCCAAGCCTGCCGAGGGACGTGCGGTTCTGGACCTATCGCCGATCTATCGGCGATGCATCGCCGATTCCACGTCGATGGTCCCCCCCTGTGCCAGTCCTCCCCTTCAGTTGTCCCATCAGGTCGTCGGGGGCGGCCAGTCAGGAGCGGAAGAAGGACGCACACGTACATGAATCCACGTTGGTTTCGCAAATCAGCGTTGCGCGAACGTTGGTAAAACGAAATTGGTCTCGCTGGGGGGGGGGCGTATTCATGTACGTGGCTGGGCGCGTACGTTTTTGCCGAGAGTGGATGAGGACTAAAGAGCGTGTTCTTAATCCTGTGGCGATGGCGGGCGTTTTAGGGGTGTGGGAAGAGAGGGAAGGGACAGGGCCTGTAACGTTCCGCTTCGCTCTGGCGCCGTCTGGGAATGTCGAGGGACAGCCAGAGACAGCTCGGACGTCAGCACGGATCATGACGATACCTTGGGAAGGGGAGGGGGGCGGTTGGGGCCGTAAATTGCCGTTATTATGAGCAATACGGTGTGAGCCAGCGTGGTTGCGAGGTCCGACTGCATGTGACTCATGCAGGCACCTTGGGCACTTTCCTTCGGGTTGTTTTGTCCAGGTCTTTTGTCCGGGCAAAAGTTTGTTGGCATTTGCGCGCCAAAGACAGAAGCGCGCGTCGGCAAACTTCGACTCACGCAGCGCCCTGGATGTGACCCAGGAGCTCACGCTCGTATACATATACCTAATTACGTACACATGGATAACCACGCCATCCGTTTGCTCGTTACCCCTTGTACTACATCGATTGTACGACATGGGTTGCGCCGCAAATTTGCGTCACATAACTTGCACCGCATACAGTGGACCCCGTAAGTTCTATCACGTAGCTTGCACCTTCTAGCTATCACCACATATATTCATACCATACATTTCACCACATACGTTGTTCCTCGTAGATCCGTTGCACATCGTAGCTTGCACCGCGTACGTCGCGCCTCATCAATGTGACGCAACCGCTTGCACCGCACAGAATGACCACCACATCATGTTCCACATAACCTGCACCACATATGCCATGCACCGCACATGTTGCATACCAAGTATTGCCGTCCTTTTGTTTCCATCGCCCTCGTCGTCCTCCTCTTCCTCCATCATTCGTCTTCTCCATCACTTAACCCTCCCCCATTGTACAACGCCTCCCACGGATGATCGCGCGTCGCACACGGGGATGTTTCGGGGGCCAAAGTCCTCTAGGACACTCCTGTCGGCGGACAGGAGAGAACTCAGCGCAAATGGGAAGGGATGGGTTGGAGGGGCAAGATGTCAGATCTCGCGCGAGTGCACCCAGCCTGCACATTCCCCCCTCCTCCCCAGACACCTGGCCGCTCAAATTTTTCCGCCGCGGGGGCCCCGCAGGTTTGGACCACTTCCCGAGGGCCCGATTCTCATCCTGAGTCATGGTTTGACGGCCCCGAGGCCCGGCGAGGGCCCCCCAGGGTCGAAAGCCGTTCCCATGTTCTCGGGGCGTCGGATCTCTGGGCCTCTCGCTTTCCCCGGTCCGGCAGCCCTCTGCTGGCCTCCGTCTCCGCGGCCGGCTGCGCGCTGCCCCGCCCGGCGGCCGCCCGAGGCGCGCGCAGCAGTGGGCCCCGGTCGCGGGTGGGCAGTTGACCGCCATCGACATCGACGAGCTATGAGGGAAAACAGCGGCCAGCCACCCCGGAAATGCTCGCGCCCTGCCAAAAGCAGCGCGGAGTTGTTGGCCTGTTGGCTTGTTTTCGTTGGGCCCGTTCCTACCGCCCTGGGACCATGAAAGCACGGCTCGGGCGAAAAAGTCGCCCCGGGGAAGGGGCCTCCCCTTCCGGAGACCCGCCCGCATGGACAAAGGCAGGACATCGCATGTCTGGCTCCTTGCCTCCCCTCCCTCCCTGCAGGCTCCTCGTCCCCACGCCGCCCTTCTCTCCCTCGATCCCCCTCCTCCCCTCGGGATGTCGCTCGAGGCCGGCGGGTCGGTCTGAAGCTGAGCTGGCGAGGTGCACCCCTCGCCTCCCCACACTGCTCTGTGGACGACGGTTCTGGTGAGGTGGGTGCACCATCCCCCGTCTCTGCGCCCCCCCTCGCCCTCTCGGTCCGTGGCCCCGTCGCCACCGTCGCCCTCCACAGATCGTCCCCCTTCGTCCCCGACGGTGGCCGCACGGCATTGGGACTTGGATCGGTCTACGAGGACTTCTCGGGCGATTGGGGCCTGCAGGGTCGAGAAACCGTGCGGTGACGCCCTTATATGCAAGTTCGAGGTTGCCGCATTGTGATCCCCCCCCCAAGGAGCATTGCTCCGTTGTGCACGGCAGGGGGCAAGAGGTTCCCGGCCTTTGCAGAAGCCCCACCAGGCCCCACCAGAGGGGGCGGCGTCAGCTCGCCCCACCCCCCTGATCGCGACGTCCGCCCCGCTCCTCAGCTCGCGACGCCCGCTTGCCCAACACGGCGCACGAGGCGGCAATGAGGTGGCGACGGACGGCAACGCGGCGAAACCTCGTCGGACCCGCCCAACGCACGAGGCGGTAACGAGGCGGCAACGTGGTGCAACCTCGCCACAGGGAGACGCCCAAGAACTCCCAAGCAATGTTTGGGGAGCGCTGTTCGGGCATAGTGTATTATGTTATGTCATGTTTTGTCCGGTTCTCTTATGACAAGTTGTTTGACAGTACGTGATGTTATGTGTTGGCCATTCAGTTTGCTGATTTGATATGGTAGTTGGTGTCCTGCTATCGAAGACGCCTACGGCGAATCACCGCCGCCCTCTGCTCTTCTGGAAGTGCTTATGTGGCCGACAGCTGGGCTAGAGCTTGGCCAAGCTATCGGACCAGTTGTTCCCCGAAACGGTTTGGAAATCCTTCGGGGAACGCGTGAGGGAGCAAGTGGAGGACGGGCAGGAGAGAGAGAGGATGATGATGATGATGATGATGATGATGATGATGATGATGATGATGATGATGATGATGATGATGATGATAATGGTGATAATGGTGATGATGGTGATGGTGATGGTGATGGTGATGGTGATGGTGATGGTGATGGTGATGGTGATGTGATGATGATGATGATGATGATGATGATGATGATGATGATGATGATGATGATGATGATGATGATGATGATTAGGAGGAGGAGGAGGAGGAGGAGGAGGAGGAGGAGGAGGAGGAGGATGAAGATTAGGAGGTGTCTTGAGAGCCTCTTGGGGCTCTCTTGGGGCCTCCTGGGAGCTTCCTGGAGGGCTCTTGGGAGCGTCTTAGGGGTCCTCCTTCGGCCTCTTGGGAGCCTTGAGGCGCTTCTTGGAGGCTTCTTTGGCCGTCTTAGGGCGTTCCTGGCCCGTCTGCCGCCGTCGGAAGCCGTCTTCAACGCCTCTCTGGGCAATCTTAGTCCCTTCTAGGGGCGCTTCACGGCCAGCTTGGAGGTCATCGTGGGCGTCTTGGAGGCTTCTTCGGCCGTTTTGGGGCCCTCTGCGGGGCGTCCTGGGGGCCTCTGGGGCCGTCCTGAGGCCATCTTGGAGGCTTCTTGGGCGCTCTGGGGCGATCTTTAGGGCCCCCAGGGCCATCGTGGGATGTTGGAAAGCCGGAAATATCCTAATGCCAAAAACCGTCAAAAAAACACAGGAAAATCAATGCTTTTGGAACTTTCGGGCCCTCCTGAAGAACTTCTTGGACGCCTCTTGGGCCGTCTTGGAGGCCTCTCGGTGGCTTCTGGGGCTGTCTTCGACCGTATTGGGGGCTTCCTGGCTGAACTTGGAGGCATCTTGGACTCTCGTTACTTACGTTGGTAGTCTTGGAGGTCATCTTGGGTAGAAGTCTGCGGCACCCAGCCCAGCCAGGATCCCCCAGATATGGTTCAGAGATGGTCGACCGCTGGTGGCTACGAGGGCCCCCAATGGGCCCGAAGGTCGTCCAGCCAGGGGCTCCCCGCACGAGTGTGGCGCACAAGATGGACACTTCAATTCTCTGTTGTTTAGCTGGTTTCCGCGGATCGACATTCATCCCCCCCCAGCGGCTGCGCAGCGCCAGACGGACAAACGGGGGCGAGCGCAGGGGGTTCGGGCGACGGGCAAAGGGAAAAGGGGAAAGAGAGAAGACAGGGGAAGGAGGGGAAGGGGAAGGGGAGGGAAAAAGGGATAACGAAATGGGAATGAGGAAAGAGGGCAGCGAAGGGATGAGAGGGGGGGGAAGAGGGGAAGGGCGAAAGAAAGGCAGGGGAGGGGCTGGACAGAAGGGGAGGAACGGGGGGCGGAGGACAAAGGGAGAAAGGGAAGTCTAAGAATATTGCAGGGCATGAGCAGGAGGAGCAGGAGGAAAGAGGAGGGGGCGACGGATGGACCTCCGCATGGGTTTCACCGAGTAGCCAAACTTGCACCACGTTGACTAAACTGCAAAGCCATACACCTTATCGCGTGCACCTAGACTGGCCGACAAAGGTTGCACCACGTAATGCGCCGCGCGTGGGAATCAAAGCGGCCTTGTTACAAAATGGGCGAACCTCGCCAGGACCTCCGAGGGCATTGGCTCGCACGGTGGAGGATGCAAGATAGAGCAACTAACGCAATTACCTAGAATTAAGGAGTGCCACCTCCGCCATATCCCCGACACCTCTTCTGCGTGCCCTCACCCTTGATGTGTTTACGTGGCGTCAGTGATGGTGATGACTGTGATGGGGCGTGTTATTTCGCAACCCGTGCCCTCGTGGTGGTTGGCCGACCACGGGCACACAGGTTCAAACCACAAGGGCAACAGAAGCTGCGGCCGCGAGAACCGTCGCGGCAAAGTCAGTTGGAACCAGGCTTGTCTGAACCCAACAAGTGTGATGCCACCGCACGGAATCCAGCCCGCATGAACTCGAGCGCTTTGGCCTTGATGGCCGCGTGCAGGTCGAGTTTCGAAGATGGGTTTGTCGAGCCGCTTGCTTTGGTCAGCGCCTCGTCGACGCGGGACTGCCTCTGCGCCAGGCCCGTCTTGCTGTCCCGGTGGATATTCTGGATGAGCTTGCACTCGCCCAGGACGGCGTCGATTGAGCGGATGCCACCGCGGATCTTGAGCACCGCTGCGTTGTAGAAGTCGTCCGCTGCCACGTCGAGGAAAAGCTTGGACGCTTCGGCCTCGCACAGGGCGATGCGCTCGAGCGCCTTGGTGCGGAGCGTCTGCAGCCTCGTATTCGTGCCCCGCATATGCGAAGAGAAAATGGTCACCTCAGCCTTCTCGACGATCATCTCCCAGGTTAAATCCGCCATCTGCGCGGCGTCCCCCTTGTAGCCGGTTCAGTCGGCCATGCGTCCTGAGATGCAAAACCTCTCGGCTCCGAGATGCCGAGCGAGAGGTGGTCCAGCCTGTGTCGCATGAGACATCCTCGCAACTCGGGGCTCTGAGAAAATGCGCGCAAGGAGGTCTTGCCCGTTTCGCTTAAAATAGTCTTGCACATCGGAGCTCCGAGATGCTGGGCGAGACGTGGTCTGGCCCATTTCGCCTGAGACAGCCTCCACGGTGCTTGGACTTCGGCATGTGTGGTTCGGTGCGCCCGTCGGCTGCTTTCTCCTGCAAGGACTTCGCTTTCGACATGTGCCACTGCTGTACAAACAAGAGGTACTGCCGTTTGCAGTCCTATCTGTGACGAGGTTGCCCCTGTTCACTCTTGCGCTGACGCGATGCAGCTGTGTCGCCTACAGCACGGACGTCGTCCGGGTGTGCCTGTCGGCCCTGATCGTCTTTGACGGTGCCTTGTGCCGATTCACACCGAGTGATTGACTTTTGCGTGTTTATGGTCGCGCCGCCGCGCCATTTTGGCTGCGCTGACTTGCTGGTCGCCACCGGGATCTCCACGCCACCGGGTTGGGAGTTTCGTTTCTGGCTCTTCTTCTGAGTGGTTGCCCGCGCGCTCGCTTCGCTTGCCTCTCTTTTCTTGTTGCCTAATCGCGGCCCGACTAGTGTCCTGACGGCTTTCGACGTGCTTCGCGAGCCCGCAGACCAAAAAGTACCCCCACCAGCCCATTCAGAGACCCTGACCTTGAGAGCCGACGGGAAATGACGAAGAGACGCATCCAGTTAAACAAAGCGAGCAACCAGGGTGAACAAAGAGATCTCTGGGAGCAAGGGAGGGGCCTTGGAAAGCGTCTTGGGCCCCTCTTGAACTCTTTTGCGTCATTTTAGGGTTCGGAATTATCTTGGAGTTTTTGGGGGGGTCTCGGGGCGCTCTTGGGGTCCTCTTAGGGCCCTCTTGGAGCTCTCTTGGGGCTCTCTTGGGGGCCTCTTGGGAGCCCTGGAGGGCCTCTTTGGGGCTGTCGCAGAGGGCGTCGGTGAAAAGAAGGGGTTACTAACGTTTAGTCCCCCCTTTCTGGACCATCACAATAGCATCTTGGGACGCTCTTGGGGCGCTCTTGGGCGGTTTGGGGGCCGTCTTGGGGGCACCGTGGAGCTCTAGTGGGCCATCAACTTGAGCGATCTTGCGCTACCTGGAACCCTTTGGGAGGCCATCTTGGAGCATCGGATGCCCTCGTGGCGCCATCTTGAACGACAAAGGGCCTTTTGAGGACTCGCGGCCCCCCCGTCAAGATCTGGCTAGACCACCTACGCCCAGAGGGCTGGTGGGAGTAGGGGCTCCGAACGGGAGGAGGGAGGAGGGAGGAGGGGTCAGACCCAAGCGAAGCATGTTATGATCCTTTTTGTTGTCGAGCTGTGCTTTGGGAGGGGTCTGGGCGCCCCAGTCTCGACGGAGGAGGTAGCTAGCGCTGACGCGCGAGCGCGATTCCTTGGTACATGCCAGGGGTTCCTTAGGGTGGGGACGTTTCGGTCCAGAGCGAGACGAGCAGGGAGGAGGCGGGATGGGGCAGGAGGAAGCGAGGAGGAAACAGGAATTATCGACGAGGGATACGGGACGGCCCAGACTACGTGTTCGAGGGCATCCATGGAGAGGATGTCTCCTGGAAGCGGCATCGAGAGTGCGAAGGCGTCCTTGGCATGGCGGAGAAAGCAGGGACGAGGAGGAGAAGGGGAAGGAGGAGGAGGGGGAGGAGAAGGAGGAGGAGCAGGAAAATAACGGGCAGGACGAGGCGGGGGAGGATGAGGAGGAATGTGACGGCGAGGAGGAAGAAGGAGGAGGAGGAGGAGGTTGGGGAACAGGAGCAGGAGGAAGAAAAGGAACACTGCAAAGAGGAGGAGGAGGTCGCGGAACACGAGGAGGAAAACGAGGAATACAAGGAGGAGCGCGGCGAACAGGAGGAGGAGCAGGAGGAGAAACAACATCAGAGGAGTGTGATGGGGAAGTAGAGGAGGAGGAGGAGGAGGAGGAGGAGGAGGAAGAGGAGGAGGAGGAGGACAAGGAGGGACACGTCGAGGAGGAATGTCATCATGAGGATGAGGAGGGTTCGTATGAGGAGGGGGCGACTGAGGAACGAAATGGGGAGGTACAGAAGGAGAAGGAGGAGGAGGAAGAGAAGGAGGTGGAGGAGGGGGAGAGGACCAGGATGATCAGGATGAGGAGGATGACGGGGGCGAGGAGGAGGAGGGGGAGGAGGAAGAGCCGGTGGAAGAGACGAGGGGGATGACGAGAGGGAGGAGGTGCAGCGGAAGGGGGGAGGACGAAGGCGAGAAGGAGAGAAGGATAATACCATGGATGCGGAGGAGGAGGGCGGCGGCGACGACGCCGAAAAGCTCGACGACGACGCCGAAGGCGCAGGCGGATCAGGAGCAGGAGGCCGGGCGAACTCTCTGACGAGCCACCTCGGCTCAAAACATGCTGCTGTCGGACATCGGGATGGGCCTCATATTTTTTGCGTTGCATTGCCTTGTCGTGCTCCGCCTTGCTTCACAGTTCGTTGTGCTGCATTGCATTGGCTCGCATCGCTTTGCGGTGCTTCGCATTGGTTCGCTGTTTTGCTCTGTTGGGAAATCACACTGCGTTGATTTGCGTTGCTGTGCGCTGCTTTGCTTTATTTGCGGTGATTTGCGTCCTATTGCTTTGCACCACATAGTTTGCACCACACGTATTGCCACGTAGATTGCACCATCTAGTTTGCACCACGGAGGCTCGCAGTTTTTGGTCCACGTTGGCTAACATATTCACGAATCGCGTGCTCGTTGCTCAGGAGTCGCGCTCTCGCTCGGGACCCCCCCCCCAGGATTTACACAGGAACCGCGCTCTCGCTTGAGATGTTCGTTCCATCCCCTCTTGCTGATTCTTCTCGTCCTCCATCTTCTCCCTCTCTCCCTCTTGCCCCCTTCCCTCCCCCTCCCTTCCCCCACTCCCTTCCTCCTCGCCCTCTCCTTTTTTGGATTATTGCTCGTCTTTCTGTTTTGCTGGCTACGCCACTCACACGTTGCATGGAAGGAAGGTAGATCCTCCACATGGGGTATTGTCGATCCCCCCCTTGTGCCCATTGCGTTTTTGATTGAAGTGTCCCTCCTGGGGTTCGCTGCAGGTCTTTTACAAGGGGAAGTCTTGGGCCTCAGAGTGTGCCCATGGTCCCCGGCTTACCCCCCTTTTATGCCAATTCACGCTCTAGCAAGGGATTTCCTCGCAATGTATCCAGGAATCGCGCTCTCAAATGGGACGCCCTCGCAATTGATGCAGACGCCGCACCCTCGACGCTAAGGAATCACGCTCTCGTTCTTGACTGCCTCACGTTGCACTTGGGAGTCACGCTATCGCTACAGACTTCCGCGCAACTCGGGTAGAGCTGACGCTTCAGCGATCCGCCTGCTCGACATGGCCAGCCGGGCCCGCACGCCCGACCCGCCTGTTATGGCCCGCCCGCCCGACGTTCCAGTGTGGATCTGTCGCTCGTCTTCCTGCTCCGAACGCCCCTCTTGTCCCTCTGTCGTGCGCCATTCGTTTCCCTCCCCCACTGCCCCTTCCCCCATCCCTCCCCTGCCGCACTCCTTTCCTCCCTGCTGCTTGTGTTTTCCTGTCTCCCTGCACCTGTTTTAGGGGCTGCGCCAACTACGCGTGGCGGGTAAGGACGATATACCTCAAGGGGGTATGATCGAAGGCAAAGAGGGCGAGTATGGAGGGTTTTGGATGTGCATGTTGATTGGCGCACGAGCAGATAAGAGCGAACGAAATTTAAATGATTGTGGTTATTGCTGTTGGAGTCTTGAGTGCCGACAAGGCGACTTTGCGTGAATGTGTCTGTGTGTGCCAGTTTCCTCACACGAGTTCACGAGAAATCCGGGTATGCTGCGTTTTGGGGGGCCATTTTGTTAGGCCACCTTTGGAGCCGAACAGGGAATCTTGCGGCCATCTTGGGGCCATCCCTGGCCGTATTTGGACGGCCTGTGGCCTCCCTGGGGGCCTCATCGGGACCTCTATGTGCCTTCTTGGGTTCTCCTGGGTTCTCGTGGGCCGTCCTGGGGCTGTTTTGGTCCTTCGCGACCTGGCTAGGCTGGTCTTACCTCAGTTGTATCTTCCCAGTGTTCTATTTGTCGGTGTTCTGTTGGGACGTTCGTTGAGAAATCTGCCCAGACGGCCGCCGATCATGGAAGATTCCGTATTGCTTGAAACCCCAGTACTGCCACAGAGGCCTAGCCAAGGCCTGTAGCGGGGCCCAGCGCGCTGGCGACCCCAGGGCCAAAAAGGGCTCAAGGGCGCAGGCGCGTAACGATTTCGCGAAATCGCTTTTGCCTGGGAAATCCAAGCAGCCGATCGACCAGCTGGCGCGGCCCACAGCGGCCACCCGTGCCAGGTGGGCCGAGGCGCTCGGCACGGTCGCGGGCCCTGAGGGCAGGGAGGAATTTGTGGCCCCTGTCGGCTCCAGAGCCCCCGCAGTGGAGCCCCCAGAGGTGCGGGAACGGGCACCCGCCCCGCCTGCCCCAGGGAGGCTGTTTCGCCCAGGGCTTGAGGGAGCCCTGGGCTCCTTCGGCTTTGCCAGCGCTGCTGAGGCGCAGGAGCGAGGCAGGGCCGCCAGAGCGGCCAGGATGGTGGACCCCAGGCCAGAGGTCGGCCAAAGCGCGGAGTGATGGTTGCCGCGCTTCGGGGTCTGGTCCTGGCGGGCTGCGGGCTCGCGCAAGCACTGTTTGCGGGGCCGTAAGACGGCATCTGAATTTGTCGGTGCATGATAAGCCCCAGGGTGATAGGATAAAAAAATGCTCTCAGCGTATGTGTGCGGTGTGTGTGTGCGTGTGCAACTACAAGCAGAAAGTCGCATGTTTACGCATACGCACTGTAGGCGCACCTATATTTCGGAGGTGTATCGAGGTGTGGTAAGGTGTATTGTGGTGGGGCACTGTGTTAAAATATTGAGTGAGTAGGCGGGGAAGTGGGTTGGTGTGTGACGGCAGCTAAAGCCAGGCACGCTCCAGGCACTAGTATCCCCCGCAAGCGTCTCCAAAGCAGGTGCTGGAAGGATTGGCCTACTGCCATGACGAAGTCGGCGTTGTCCACAGAGATGTCAAGCCGGAGAACATAATGGTCAGTGACGCAGGACAGTTCAGCCTTTGTGACGATCTTCGATGAGGGCGTAAGCGCCGATGTCACTCACAAAGAGATGGGGGAGGAGAAGGCGAGCAGAGAGGACCAGCAAGGATACGTAGAGCAGAAATGTCAGGGAGAGGTAGTCAGACTGGAGCAGCGGGGCGGAGTTTCGGATTGGTCGGGTGACAAAAGCGCAGCAGGTTACTGCGCCGAATTGCGCGTCCCTTCTGAGTGTCGTGCGGGGTCCCCAGGCTCCCTCGAGTCAATACAAATTCTTGACGCTTCGCGTATCCCCACCAGCCCATCCTACACCAGGCACTCGAACGAAGAGCGCCGATGATCGGCAGCTGTTCTTCTCCCCCTCTTCCTCCTTCTCCTCCGCCTTCTCCTCCTCCTCCCTCCTCCTCCTCCTCCTCCTCCTCCTCCTCCTCCTCCACCTCTTCCTCTTCCCTGGTGGCGTCTTGGAGGTATCTTCGAACGTTTTGGTGGGCTCTTGGGCCTCGCGGGCGGGCGGGCGGCGCTCCGCCCGCCCGCGCGCAGGGCGCAAGAGGAGAGTCCGAGACGTCTCTTGAGGCCCTCTTGGAGAACATCGATCACAGAAGGGGGAAGCATTTTTTAGCGTCGCCCCCCTGGGGGGCACGATCCTCGTGAGGGTGTCGAATTTTAGCCCTCCCAGGGGTCGTTCTTGGACGCTCTAACTACCCGCGGCCCCCCCTGTCCAGGTCAGTGGGGAGGGGGTAGGGGGAGGGGTAAACCCCTCCCCGAAGGGGAAGAAGGAGGGGTGGAAGAGGAAACGCTCTAAACCACCGACGCCCAGAGGGCTGGTGGGATTAACGACGGAAGGTCTTTCGCTATGTTCGGCTTCTACTGGACCTCGGGACCGTCCAAACACGATTCAGGATGAACATCGGGTCCCTTGGAATGGGTAGAGACCTCTGCGGGTGGACGTGATGATATTACCCTGGCGAAGAACCCAACCCATCCTACACGCGTGGAAACTATCAACGAGACCGATCGATGCACAATAAGTCGTTGAGGGGGTGTCGAAACGTGTGAGGGGTCTGCCGAAATGGAACCGAGTACGCATGCGGGCCTTGCCACTGGGGCCTTCGGTGGAGCTCCCGGAGGGCCAGGAAACGTGTGAGGGGTCTGCCGAAATGGAACCGAGTACGCATGCGGGCCCTGCCACTGGGGCCTTCGGTGGAGCTCCCGTAGGGCCAGGAAACGTGTGAGGGGTGTGCAGACATATACCTGACTACGCATGCGGGCCCTGCCACTGGGGCCTTCGGTGTGGCTCCCTCTGGGGCCACGAAACGTTTGAGGGGTCTGCCGAAGTGGAACCGAGTACGCATGCGGGCCCTGCCACTGGGGACTTCGGTGGAGCTCCCGTAGGGCCAGGAAACGTGTGAGGGCCCTGCCACTGGGGCCTTCGGTGGAGCTCCCTCTGGGGCCACGAAACGTGTGAGGGGTCTGCCGAAATGGAACCGAGTACGCATGCGGGCCCTGCCACTGGGGACTTCGGTGGAGCTCCCGTAGGGCCAGGAAACGTGTGAGGGGTGTGCAGACATATACCCGACTACGCATGCGGGCCCTGCCACTGGGGACTTCGGTGGAGCTCCCTCTGGGGCAACGAAACGTGTGAGGGGTCTGCCGAAGTGGAACCGAGTACGCATGCGGGCCCTGCCATTGGGGCCTTCGGTGGAGCTCCCTATGGGGCTACGAAACGTGTGAGGGGTCTGCCGAAATGGAACCGAGTACGCATGCGGGCCCTGCCACTGGGGCCTTCGGTGGAGCTCCCTCAGGGCCAGGAAATGTGTGAGGGTTCTGCCGAAATGGAACCGAGTACGCATGCGGGCCCTGCCACTGGGGCCTCCAGTGGAGCGTCCTAAGGGGGCACGAAGCGTGTGAAAGGTTTGCCAGAATGAACCCGAGTACGCATGCGGGCCGTGCCCCACTGGGGCCTTCGGCGGAGCTCCCTAAGGAGCCACGAAACGTGTGAGGGGTCTGCCGAAATGGAACCGAGTACGCATGCGGGCCCTGCCACTGGGGCCTTCGGTGGAGCTCCCTCAGGGCCAGGAACGGGTGAGGGTCTGCCGAAAGGGACCCGATTACGCATGCGGGCCCTGCCATTGCGGCCCTCGGTGGAGCTTCCCAAGGGGCCACGAAAAATGTGAGGGGTCTGCCGGAATGGACCCGATTACGCATGCGGGCCTTGCCACTGGGGCCTCCAGTGGAGCTCCCTATGGGGCACGAAGCGTATGGGTGAGGAAGAGGGGAAGAGGGAGGTGAGAGGAGGAGAAGGGGAGGAGGAGAGGAGACGAGGAGGAGGAGGAGGAGGAGGAGCTGGGGCGCGGCGCTGCGAACTCACAACGAGGACCCAACACACAGGAGGGTTGGGAAAAAATAGCACGTCGGGGATCTGGGTCTGGGGTCACGCGGAGTCCGCGTCAATTCATCAGCCGGCCCCTGTCCCCCGCGCTGGTGCACTCACGGTCAGGAGCCTTTGGACAGCGTGTCGTCCCGCCGGTTCTGGCCCACCACGCTTCGTTGCGATACGATATCCAATTCCCGGCCTGGTGGGACTAAACATGCATGCATCTACCACATGTGTTGTGCCATACTCCAAATTGCCGAGCGGAGACGTCACTATGGACCATGGTGCGCATGTTGAACAGCCGAGAGCTATCCAACATCGCGAACTGACGGGAGCAGCGCCCGAAGAGAACGGTACCAACACGGTGACAGACACGTTCATCAGCCCGCGGGGTGCATTGGCATATGCTCTCACTAAGCAGGTGTAGCCCATGGTATACGTCGTCTCACCCCAACGAGTTCAGGAGCCTGCGAACTTCCACGTCCGGAGGCTGTGCGCGGTGGCCAGAGCGCTAGCATTATGTCCAAAGCCTCTTACGGATACAGTTACGACACCAACGGGCGAGGTAGACATTCATGGCGACTCTGGATACCGCCGTTTGACGGGAGACGCAAATGATACAGAACACGGAGTTGGCATCCGCGGGGCAAGCTTGCTACGGCGTGGCAGCACGCGAAGCCGCGCCGCCGTCAACCACCTCGTGGACTGCATGTCGCACCGGCTCCAGATGCGCCCAATTTACTCAGCGGAAGCGGCGGCTGCGGTACGTAATTTCGAGGAGTGCTACCCGACCGCAATCGCGTTGCACGAACTCAAAGTAGGAGCTATCATTTCATTCGAGGAACTTACACATGCATTGGAAAAGGGTGGTCGATGAATAAAGTTACCACTCGCCATCAATGCCGAATCTGACTTGACATCCCTGTCTAGCAAGGACCTGAAAACGCCCGCGGAGTTCATGTTACTTAGACTCGCCGAGCGCGTTCCACTACTCGCGAAGTGCCTACTCGCAAACGTCCGAAAGAAACACATGTCTGCTTCGATTGAATTTATCGTAGATCCCTCGCGGCGGATCCGGGCAATTTGCGAACAGTGACTTTGCGAGTAGTGGAACGCGTTGTTCTATAGACACATTCGTTCGGCCAGACAGATGATTGAGAGGAATCGTATACATCGTGCTCAGTGGTGTGACACGCGCGACATGACAGCAGGCGGAAAGACTACAGGCAGCAATGATCACGAGTTGTTGCTGCACGCGACGTCAGGGCATCAGTCCACTCAGGGTGGTGCGCAGAAGTCTGTGCCACATCGTAGCACTACAGGTCGCGCGCGGCAATGAGCTGGCCCTTCGCGGGGCTGCGGACCACGCGCTGGTTAGCCTGGCAACGGGCGCCCGGCCACGGGCGTTCACGCACCTTGTCTGATGCAAGGCGGCAAGCGCCCAATATCCGGCATCGATCGTTTGTTGTGACCTGATCGCTGGCCACGCAGCCTGATGCCAGGCGCCCAGACGCAGGCTCGCCCAACACTGGGTACTCATATTAGTTTGTGGCCTACCTGCTGGCCACGCAGCCTGACGCCAGACACCAGGTCGCAGGCTCGTGCTGCCTACCCCCTGCGTCGCCCAGCGTTCGCGCGTGTTGCTGTCTAAGTTGAGTTGCCGATCAGTGGTCGCTCATTTGAGGTAAGCCACCCGCAAGCTGAACTATGCCTGCTTATGTCAGCGCGTTTGGCGACAAGCTGCTGCACACCCTGGTGGGCTACACCTAAGGCGTAGGACGAGCGGCCGACAGCTGCCTCCGGCGGGATAAGACAGCTCTCGAATCCGAATTCGTTGGGCGTGCACCGAATACCGGTTTTGCATTGAAACGGGAGTCGCACCTTCAGCCGAGTTATTGCGATGCGCTTCGTTTCCCCCCCCCCCCTCCCGAGTATAAGAGGAGCGTGTCAGAGCGAGCAGGGAGCGAGCACATCAAAAACCCTTGTAGGCTCAATGGCGTCGACGCCCGGGGAGGAGAAGCCATTATCTACTTCTACATCGCCTCACGTCTTCCATTTGTTCCTGCCTGTATCTGGCTGCGTTTTCCTCCTGCGTTGGGCTAGGCTGTCTATCGGTGTAGGCTGCTGGTGCGTGCTGATGCTACGATAGTTCGTGCTGCCCACTGGCTACTGGATGATTGTGGTCGCTGACGTTCAGTATCATTTCGGTGGATAATTGCTGCGTATCGTTGCTGCTTAGTGTTTGCGGCTGCCCGTGTTGTTAATCAATGCTCCATCAGAATTCTCCGGGTGCTGTCCGGTCTTGTGGGGTCTGGCGTTGGACGCTTGGAGAACCTCTGAAGTTTCTGGGGTCCGTCGTCGGGGCTGTCTGAGCCTATCTTGTTGCGCCCTGGGGCTCGCGGAGACCCCCCGAAGGCCGCGTCAAGCTGGACAGTTGAAGCACCCGAGCCTGCAAGTACCTTGCGTGGCAGTTGCAAGCAATGCGGTCTTCCAGCCATTATTTTCGTCAACGAACAGCGTGCAACAGTTTTTCTTAAAATTACGTTTGGGAAAAAGCGCGTGGCAAATATGGCTTTGAACAAAAAAGCAATTGTATTCAGAAAAGTAGTTAGCCTTTGAAGCTTCCTGCCTTGATCTGGGCGTTCGCAGGGTGCGCCCTTGAACCCGCCCAACCCCGCGTTTTTCTGACCTTCCCGCCCCACAGAATGGATCGAGTGTCGCCAGGGCCGCTGTGGCGACACCGCTGGCCAAAAGTTCCAGACCGAAGAATGCTGATCCGCCCCGCGCCCATGTCATGTTTCTGGATGCTCCGTGTGGGGGGGGGGCCGCCCCTCCGCGCGCGCTGGTGCGCGCGCGGAGGAGGGAGGAATATGCATAAGGAATGAGGAAGAGGAGGGAGGAGGAGAGGATGTTGACGAGGGGGATGAACGGACCAAGATTCCAAGCACCATTCGTTGCGTGTATCCCGCGGGCCAAAACTGAGGGGGGGTTCAGGCGGAGCTCGCATTGTGGGCAGATGGGCCTTTTAGGCAAAGTGCCTGCTTGATACATCGCCCTCGGCGGCCTCCGGCGGCAGCGGCCATCGGCGGCCCTCGCCGCCGGCCCTCGGCGGCCGTCGGCGGCTCAGAGAGCGCTCGGCGGCCTCGGCGGCCCTCGGCGGCCCTCGGTGGCCTCCGGCGCCCCTCGTGGCCCTTCGGCGGCCGCCGCGGCAATCGGCTGCCTGCGGCTGCCCCCGCGGCCACCTGCATGCCGCCATTGGCCGGCGGCGGCCTGGCGGCCTGGCGGCCTTGCCGCGAGGAGGCGGCGCCCCGTCCGCCAAGCTCATCGACTTCGGCATCGCGCTGCGCGCCGGCGACCTCTGCGACGAGCTGGAAGGCACAGAGCCGTACCTTGCGCCGGAGGCTGGGCGGGGGGTGGACCGTTCGCGTCAGTGAGAGGCAACGGTAGGAGCGGACTGGCTCAGCGGGGGAACATCGAGCTGGAGTCGTCGATGCATCGCCGATAGATCGGCGATAGGCTCCCGATGGCAAGCCCTGCGCGGTCCTCGGCGTGGTGGGCTATCGGGCCCTATTGGCGATCAAAGGGCGATTGGGGGTCAGGTCGATGCATGCACCTTGAGCCTATACCCTCATAACGTTGCCCCCGAGGTAAGGGGGGACAGGCTCTAGGGGGAATGCATCGATCGCCCATCCACCCATTCATCGTCGTCAGGGGCCCGAAAGCCCACCCCCTGCCCAGGAGCGCGCGGATTTGCCATCGGGGGTTCATTTCTTATTTATCGGTGATGTATCGCCGATTCCAGCTCGATGTCCCCCATCATCAGCCAGTCCCCCCCATAACGTTCCCCCTTAGATTCTACAGGCTTACGCCACATCCGCCGACCCCTTCTGTGACCAGGAGTTTCTGGCCAGCGGCGTCTTGTGTGAGGGTGCGGTGTCGCGCGCGGGTGGTGGCAGATACGTAGGGGGCCCAAATGTTTGCGTGATGCCGGTGGTCTGGGGCGTGTTTTGCGAGCGCCTTGCGTGCTGTGCACCCTGGTGCGGGGCGTCATTCTGGGAGGTCGGCCTTTCGACTCTCAACCAAGTGGAGGAGCACCGGAAGACGAAAGGAGCAAGAGTAGCGTGCGGAAGCTGTGATCAGCGAAACATCACCGCGAAAGATGTGGCAGATGAGTCGAAACGGGTGAAGAGGCTGTTGACGTTCGCAGCGCGCACGAAACAGTTCGGGTAGCAGCAGCACATTAGCGCCGAGCAAGATTGTGAGCACGTCGCGAGGAAGAGCAAGGCTGCACGCGCGGAGTGCATTGCAGTTGGCTCGACGGCTCGCAATGCGGAAGCGTCTGGGGGTCTTTCGGAGGCCTCCCGGGGCCCTCTTGGGGGCTCCTTGGGGCGTCTTGGCGGCCTCTTGGGGGCCTCTGGCGGCCTCTTGGGGCACTCTTGGGGCCCCCTGGGGCTCGCGGGGGCGGAAAGCTAGATTTTTTATTTTTTGGTTGCCCTCTTGGGCCCCTCTTGGTGCCGTCTCGGAGCCTTCTTGGGCCGTCTTGGGGACCTCTTGGGCCGTCTTGGGGCCATCATGGGCCGTCTAGGGGGCCTCTTGGGCCGTCTTGGGGCGGTCTTCGGGGCCTCTTGGGCCGCCTTGGAGCGTCGGAAAACCCACGAGGCGAATTTGTGAAAAAAAATATACGTTTTACAAAGGAAAGGAGCATTTTGTTGCGTCTAGGGACCCTCTTGGGGCGCATATTTGAGGCCCCTTGGGGGCGTCTTGGGACAGCTGGAGGCCATCTCGGGTGTCTTCGATCGCTTTTGGACCGTGTGGGACCATGTTGAGCTCTCTGGGAAGCCACTTGGAGCGCTCCTGGAGCGCTCTTGGGGCCGTCTTCGGGGCTATCTTGGGCCGTCTTCGGCGCCTCTTGAGCCGTCTTGGCGCCCTGTTGGGCTGTCTTGGGGCCCTCTTGAAAGTTTTTTGGACCGTCTTGGTGCGGTCTTGGGGGCCTCTTGGGCCGTCCGGGAGCGCGAATTTGTGAAAAGAAAATACGTTTTACGAAGGGAACGGGCCAATTTTTTGCGTCTAGAGGCCCTCTTGGGGTGCATCTTGGATGCCTCTTGGGGCCTCTTGGGGGCATCTTGGGCCGTCTGGAGGCCGCTTTCGGTGTCTTTGATCGCTCTTGGGCCGTCTGGGACCATATTGAGCTGTCTTGGAGGCCACTCGGAGCGCTCCTGGAGCACTCTTGGGGCCGTTTTCGGGGCCCTCTTGGGCCGTCTTGGACGCCTGTTGGCCCGTCTTGGGGCCCTCTTGGGCTATTTTGGGACCCTCTTGAAGCTTTTTGGTCCGTCTTGGGGCGGTCTTGGGGGCCTCTTGGGCCGTCTGGGAACATCGGAAAACCCAGCAGGCGAACTTGTGAAAAATATACGTTTAACGGAGGGAATGGCCAAATTGTTGCGTCTAGGGACCCTCTTGGGACGCATCTTGGAGGCCTCTTGGGGCCTCGTGGGGGCCTCTTGTGCCGTCTAAGAGGCCTCGTAGCCCGTCTTTGAGCCACCTTGGGCGTCTTGGAGCGCTCGTTTGGCGTTCCGGGGCCATTTCGAGGCCACCGGAGGAGTCCTTGCAGGATTTTCGGGAGCGGATGACCCCCCGGGGGAATCGGGGGAATCGGGGAATTTGGCCGGACCCCCCCTCCCCCTTCCAAATCGACTGGACTGGGTTCCCGGGGGAGGGGTTTGGGGAGGGGGAGATCTCACACGCCGATGAACCCCAAAGGATCGGCGGATTAGAGGGGCGACGGACCCTGAGATCCGGGCGTCGCATTTTTTCACAACGGGTGTTTCATCGCCCGGGTCCGGGCCCCGCAGCCATCGCGGATCGATCCAGCTCGAGGGGTGGCACAGGAAGGCAGGGATTACGGTTGTTGTCGCAGTTTCCCGCGAAGGAAGATGGGGTTTAGGGCTTTGGTCGTGATTTCCCCGAGACGTCGGAGCTCAGGGGAGGCGGGCCTTGACATTTGCTTCGCCAGCAGCCGCAGATCGATGGAATGCAGCCTTCAATGAGCAGGGGCGCTCCTGCCCCTGCACGGCAAGCACATTGGCAGATTTTGGAGCAGGGGGCATTTTGCAGAGTGAAGCCGTTCCGCATATGGTTGCAGAGGATGTCCAACTGTCGCGGGCGGGCCATTCTGTACCTTTGGCAGCCGCAGGCTTCCGTAGGCATCCCAGCTCACGCGATCTGTGGTCCGGGCCCGCCGGACCCAGTTGGGCGCCAGGTTCAGACTCGGGCTTGATACTGGCAGTCCCTGGTCGCCGCCGGCCCGTCCTCCGCGCTTGCTGCCGTCTTGTAGCTTCCTGGGGTCTTCCTGGGAGCCTCTCGGGCGGCTCTGAAGGGTCTTTTGAGGGCTTCCTGAGGCCTCTCGGGGGCCTCCTGGGTGGGGCGCCGTAAGGGCCTCTTGTGGGCCCCCGCCTCTACCGGACCTCTTGGCCTTCGGAGGCCGTCTTGAGGGCCTCTGGGCAGTTGTGTGTCCCTCTTTGAATTTTTAGGGACGGTTTGGAGGTCTGTGGAACCTTCTTGGGGCCGTCTTGGTAACCTCTTGGATCGCTGATCGGTTGGCAATGTAGCGCTGTTTCCAGGTTGATGTTCTCCCCCTTGAGCCAGGTCCCCCCATATTGGGGGGCCGATGTGTGCCCACCGCCCCCGCGCGCGTGCTTCGTGCCAGACCATCTTATTTGCGGAAGATGTGTGCAACAAATCGTGTCCCCAGGGGGTGACATTCTTGTACACGTCACCACTCCCGCTCCACGATCTTGTGCTGGGCCAGCTTGTTGGCGGGAAAGGCTTGCACAAGTCGATTACGCGTAAGAGTGACCCTTGACCTTTGGTGCGGGCCCACTGGGACCCCCCGATCGCTGACTGCAGTGCGATAGCAGCGGCCTTCGCGCTCGGTTTTCGCCTCCTCGCGCGCCCCCACAAAAGCCGCGCACCCAAGGGTCACTCTTACGTGCAGCCGAACAAGTCGCGTCCCCGCCTATCTCGGCGACTACAAGGGTGCGGTTACGCCGGGGTGTGGTTTGCGATCGGCGCCGCTGGGGCCTGGGGGGGCACGAGACTGTCCTCGTCGGGCCTCCTCGGGGCGCGGCCGAGAACTCCACGTCGAGGCTCCTGCCTGCCCCCCCGGGGAGCCCCCAGGGGTGCCGCTTGCAGGTCGCACCCTCTGCAGGCCACGCCTCCGGAGTCGCCGCCTGTTGCAGGAGGGAAAGAAACACACAGACACAATGAATCGTCGCCCCCCAGAAAATATGCGAAAATATGGGAAGTGGGGGGGAAGACAAGAACCCAGAAAACATGGGAAAATATGGGGAATGCTTTTATTTGTGTGTATTTATTTATGTGTTTGTGGGCCCCTTCACTGTTGCCCCCCTTCGCCGGTGGCGGTGCGGCGGCGCCCCCGGGCGGCCGAGGCGCGCTACGGCGCGCGGGCGCACCGGGCCGTGGACCTGTGGAGCCGCCGGGGGGGCCCGCCTGCCTGCTGGGGGCCGCTCGCCTGCCCTCGCCGCTGCCGCCGCCGCAGCCCTCGCCCTCGTCGCCCCCGTCCCCACGACGACGACGACGACGACGACGACGACGACGACGACGACGACGTCGGCGCTGTTCGCAGGGGCGAGGGCGGGGCACACGAGGGCTTTGCCCCCGCGGGGCCCCCTCGAGGCATCCAAGGATCACGGCGGGAGCTCTGTCGTCACGTGGCGGCTTCTGGGGGCCCTCACCAGGCCTCGGGGCCGTCGAAGAACGGCTCGGGAGGAAGCACATGGTCCTGGAGAGCGGGTCGAGACCTCTGGGGATCGACGTTGGGCGTTAGGAAACACAAGGGCTCCCTCGAGGGCGCGAAGTTATTCGCGCTTCGCGCTTCGCGGTCCTCGTTCCTTCTCCCCCTCCTCCTCGTCCTCCTATTCTCCCTTTGGGAGGGCGGCGCGAGAGCGCGAAGTTATTCGCGCTTCGCGCTTCGCGCAGCGCGAAGCGCGAAGTTGGGAGCCCTAGGAAACAAAAGTGACGTCGGGGTCTCGGGCCGTGCCTTCCCTTCTCCCTGCGGCACCCGCCTCGGCCCTCCCCCGGCCCGTCCGTCCGTGGCCTCTCGCGCGTGGCAGCGGCCGCCATTTCCTCCACTGCTCCGCTTTCTCCGCTGGCGCATGCAGCTCTGTGTGCAGCAGCTCCAGGTACGGCCACCCTGCCCAGACATCCGATGGTTTGATGTGTTTCATGCAGGGCTCCCGAAAACGGATCTGGGGTGAGAAACTGCACCAGGTGGATCCCAGGACGGGGTCCAGGGACCCATTTTGAGCGTTGTTGCTCCCCCCCTGACAGATTTTCTATGGTCCCAACCAGTTCAAACCCCCTGGCCGCTTCCAACCCCTCCCACCCCACCCAGACATCCCATGTCTTGAAGTGTCCAAGAAGGGGCCCCCTGAAGTCTCGACCCTGCCGTGCCCGTCCTTTTCTTATTTTGCATATTCGGGGGACCTCTCCTGTCCTGTAAATGGCGGTCTTTTCTTGCACTCCGACGTGGGTTCGACGCGGATTCGACACGGACTCGACTCGCTGGACCTGGATTCGACACGGATTCGACGCGGATCGCGGCGCGAAGATGCGGCACAATTTTCTTCTCGCAGCAGTTGCCCCCCCCCCCTCCCCCGCTCCTCCCCTTCGTGATCTCGCGCTCCTGCCGCGGCCGCCGCTTCCTCTGGCTGCTCCGCCTCCCGCCTGCGCTGTGGCTCCTTGTGAAGCAGCTCAATGTGCGACTGCTCCCATCAAACAACCTCCCACTTCATCTGGACATCCGGTGGTTTTGTGTTCCATACGGGGGCCCCAGAAGTCCTGACTTGGAGCCGTCTGGGGGTCTGAGGTGGCCCAGAACTGGTTCTGGCGAGCTGGAAAGGCGGGCAAATTCGAGGTTCTGTGGTCAGGAAGGGTTCTTGCCATTCTCTGTCTCCGGGGCCCCTTTTCGGCCTCCAGGGCTGTCGAAAACTGATCTGGGATGAAACAAGTGCACCAAATTGACCCCGTGAGGGGTGGGGGGGGATTTTGAGCGGCTTTGGCTTCATCCCTTCCTCGTGACACATTCTCGAGGGTCCCAACCAGTTCAAACTCCATGGCCGCCTTCAGCCCCCTCCGACTCCACCCAGACATCCGATATCTTGATGTGCGCAGCGCGGGGGCCCCAGAAGTCCCGACCCTTTTTTCCACGGGCCGTTGTTGCTCATCCCGAGTCGTTTTTGAGTGGTCGTGGGCATCGAAATTGGCCCACACAGGTCGCAAACGATTGAGCACCTCCGTCCTGCTGTTGTTCAAGACGTTTGAGTTCTGTGTACCCTCTACTTCCCCCCCTCTCTCCCATTCCCCTCGTTGCCCGCTCCGTCCGTGCGCGGTGCTAGGTTGAGGGTGAGGAGGAGGAGGAGGAGGAGGAGGAGGAGGAGGAGGAGGAGGAGGAGGAGGAGGGGGAAGAGGAGGCGTATCCGTATACGCTCAGCGCGCGCACGGCAACTTGGGAAGTGAATCCTGTACGTGCGGTTGTTTGGAAGCTTTCGGTGGCGGAACGGCAGCGACAGAAGGAGGGCGGTGGTAAGGACCCAGGTTGCGCACAGACGGCTTCGCCAGATTGTCCTGGCTGGCCTCAACAGGCCCCCCGAGTAGTCCCCAGCTGGCCTTCAGAGGTACCCCGAGCAGTCTGGGGCGGTCTCAACACCCTGTGGCACGGAGCGCCAGGGGCGCCGCTTGAGGCGGCTCCAGGGGGCCTGTTGAGGCCAGCGAGGATTACTTGGGGGGGGACTCTGATCGCAATCTGAAGCCTTACCAGAGAGCGGAGGGCTGCCTCAGCAGAACCACCGGGATCCCGTGGTGTGGAAAAACCGCAACCACAAAGCGAAGGCTGACCACATCGCCAACTTCACCCTGGACGCCAGGAACTCGTGGAATGAAGAGTACGAGCTGCCGCCGGGCCGCCGCTTGAGCCAGGCAGTTTTAGTGGCGCATTGCGATGACGGTCGCCGAGGGCCGGGTCCACGGCAGCGGCGTGGATCGTGGAGGCGGGTGGGCACGTGGATTGGATTATCAATTCCGGCGTTTTTATTGGATGCTTTTGAGGTGAGGGAGGCGGGCGTGGGAAGCCGGCCAGGAGGGGGGTGGGGGGTGGGTGGCAAGAATCAATTCAGGGTGGGGGCTTAGGAGAGAAGGAGGCCTTCCCGCTGCCCAGAGGGAGGGCGAGGGGTGGTGCAGCGTTGCTCGGGAAAAGAAAAGGCCTGGCAGGGGAACAGCCACTTGTCATTCCAGGGGGAGGAGGAGGAGGAGGAGGAGAGGAGGGAGGAGGGAGGAGGGAGGAGGAGGCAGAGGGGGAGGGGGGGGGAGGAGGGGGCAAAGGAGGAGGAGAAGGAGGAGCCTTTGCCGCTGCGGGCCCTTCTCCAGGAGCGCAGGGGTGGTGCTCCACGTGCTGCTCACGGGCCGGCTGCTGCCGGAGGCCCTCTCGCCTTCCCCGTCGGGCAGCGCACTTGTCATTCGCAGCAGGGCCTGTTCCGATCCGGCGGCGTCTCCCCCCTCCCCCGTTCCTTTCCCTTCCTTCCCTCCCTCCGCAGTTTTTGTCCATCCACCAGCGATGCTGGGTTTGACAGGGAAGGGGGGGCACGTCACGCGAATCGTCAAGTGACGATGGGAGGGGGGAGCAGGGGGGCGGGGCCCATTATTGGCGTTAGCGATGATTAAATAATTTCCGAGGACCGTCCAGGATGACGATGCTGATGCCGATGTTGATGACGATGATGACGATGACGACGATGACGACGATGACGACGATGATGATGATGATGATGATGATGATGATGATGATGATGATGATGATGATGATGATGATGGTGATGATGGTGATGGTGATGGTGATGGTGATGGTGATGGTGATGGTGATGGTGATGGTGATGGTGATGGTGATGATGCTGGTGGTGATGAGGATGATGAGGATGAGGATGAGGATGGTGGCCATGGTCATGGTGATGATGACGAGGTGGTGGAGGAGAAGGAAAACGCCCCCCCCGGCCAGGAAACTACTTGGCAATTGGTTCCTCCAGCCTTCCTCAGACGTGCGCCTGACAGTCGGCGGGCCAGACGAAGCCCAAGCGAAGCGGAAGCCGAAGATTCGAAAACTATGTGTTCACCGACCCCCCCCTCACAGTATTTTGCCAATCGTCGTGTTTCATGGTCGCGGGTCGCAGAAATAATGTGTCTTCACCCTCCTCCCCAGCCCGAGATGTTTTGATGTGCGTGTCTTCCCCGCTCGGGGGCCGCCCGTGGCCCCCCGCTGGCCGCGCCTCTGCCGTTCGTTCGGCCCCCGTCTTTGCAGGCCCCCCCCTTTGCTCCGACCTATACGATTCGAAATCGGTTTCGGCCAGCCCGATCCGAGGAGGAGGAGGAGGAGGAGACGCCCAGAGGAGGAACAGGTAACCATACCGCTAATTACCCTTCTCTCGTTGTTGCTCCTTCCTCTATCTTGTTCTCCCTCTGCCACTTTGCTAGATTACCTTCCTTGTCGGATCCCCCCGTCCAGGGCGCCCAAACGGCCTCGGTGTGACCCAGTCACGGCACGGCCGACAGCATCAGGGAAGAGGGAGGAAGCGTGAGGAGGAGGACGAAAGAAGGAAGGGAGGAAGGGAGGTAGGGTGGGAAGGAAGGAGGAGGAGGGGGAGGACGGAAGGAAGGAAGGAAGGGAGGGAGGGAGAGGAAGGGAGAGAGGGCAGGAGGAGAAGGAGGAGGAGGACGAGAAGGAGGAGAAAGAAACACGAAGGGAGGGAGGGAGGGAGGGAGGGAGGGAAGGCGGAGGGGGAGGAGGATGAAGGAGGACAGGGCCGATTTCGAATTTCGATTCGACACCGATCTCGCCCGGCCCGATGCGAGATGGATCCGATCCGATTTCTTCTTTCTGGCGATCTGGTATCGACCGATGCGTTGTAGGAAAACGGTGTTGGTGTTCCTCCTCCTGTGTACCTTCGTCACCATGCGATCCACTGGACCCACGTACGTCGGAAGAAGACGGGTGATAATCAGAAGCGATGCCGCCGTTGCGCTGAAGCCACTGGCAGGATCTACCCACCAGGGATCCAGTCATCGTTCCAGAGCGTCAAAAATCTTTCCAAAGCGTTCCAGAGTTCCAGAGCATTCTGGATAAGTCGCGTCAGCCGATACACATTCCGCCGGCTCTCTCGCAGGTTGCCGATCTGCCCCAATCCGATGTCGTTTTCATCTTGCGTTCCTCGCGTACCCCATACCTCGCATTGGGCACAGACTTCTTCTGACAGCTCTGCCTTTCGCATCGGGCACAGGCCAAGACAGAACAGGGGCCCCCCACTCGCACTGGCCGCGGCTTAGCGTGGTAGCGGACCTGCCCCACAGGGAAGGGGAAGAGGAAGAACATGAGGAGAAGGAAAAGGACGAGGAGGAGGAGGAGGAGGAGGAGGAGGAGAGGGAGTTTGAGAAGGAGGAGCGTGAGGGGGAGGACGGGAGGGAGGGGGATCATGGATGCGGAGACGGAGGGGTAGAATATGGTGAAGGGAGGATGGCATCCACGATCAGAGACCCAACAACAAGGGGCAACGTCCGTGAAGAGCAAGTACAGGCACAGGAAGAAGCGACGAACGTGCCCATAACGCCTCCAGCACGGAGAAAAAGAAGCGCAGCGAAAGCATTCAAAGCGGCAATCGCCTCCCCACTCGTTCCGAGAAAGTCCGCGCGCCCGATCATGAAGGCCAGCATCACTACGACCGCAAAAGTGTCCTGGAAGCCACGTCGTGTTGACAAAAACGCGTTTCTTGCTCGTCTGAACGGCTTGTGGCGTCAGATTCGTCCCCTGTCCCCGCTTGCCCCTACTTACCCCTCTCTCCACGCGCGTTGTATCTTAATGTTCTCGCCCGCTGCCATTTCTGATGCACGCCGGCTTGAGGCTCTTTGTGCTGGGTTGGTGGACACCGACAAAAGAGCGCAATCTTCCCTAAGCGCTGACGCGCCCCAGGCCGCTGGGGAGCTGGGGGGGGAGGATCGCCTGAACCCACCGGTTCCGCAGTTGTAGCCGAGCGCTGAAGCGCGCCAGGTCAATTGTGCTGACTTCAGGAGGAGAAAAAACACACAGACACAATTAATCGTCCACTCCCAGGAAAACATCGGAAAATATTGGAAGTGGGGGGGAAGACAGAAACCCAGAAAATATGTGAAAGTATGGGGGATATTTTTATTTGTGTGTATTTATTTGTGTGTCCCAGGGCCCCTTCACGACTGCTGGTTGGGAACTTCGACTGCGCGAAGCAATTGACAGGGACGACGGCTTTTACGACGAGTTCGTGATCACGATCAGGACGATGACGCTTGGCAGAGCGACGCCGTCTACGGAGAGAGGGCCCGCCGTGAGCACAAGCGTGTTCAGTCCAGACGCGCTGCCTCCTACAAGCTATGGCGGTTCCCACGTCACCGGCGGGTGGTATCGCTCATCGACGACGTACGCCGCGGCCGGGCCGCAGTGGAGCCGAGATCTCGAGGGCATCCCCGCGTGGGACGGCAGCGCGTCTCGCTGGAAAAGGTGCCGTAAGGACGATGCCCTGTGGATTGACGGTATCAACTTGGGCGTGAGCTGGTCGGTGGCAGCACGCATGGTGAGGTGCTCGACCGGGCGGGCGAAGACTCTAGGCGAATCGATCCCGATGGAGGAGCTGCGCGGCAAGCCCTGGACGTGGGTGGAGGATGCGGCTCGAGCAGGGCGTGAAGAGAGTCGGGGACGATGCTGACGGTGAGGAGGACGGGCACTGGGAGCAGCCCGACTACATGGCGGGCACCAGTCGCATGGTGGAGGTGCTGCCGACGATGGGGGGGGACGAGCCAACCCAACGTGGCCAGGTGATGACGTATTTTTACAAGACGCTGCACAGGCGTGCAGGAGAGGACGCGAAGTCCTGGATGATCAAGTTTGGCGAAGCGCGAAGCCAGCTCGACCAAGAGAACGTGGCCCTACCCCCGCGCACGGCGGGCTGGTGGTTGATCGAATACACCCGGCTCGCGGACGCCCAGAAGAGCAGGTTGATGACCTCGACGGGTGGGAGAATGGAGCTCAAGGATGTAGAATTCTGCGTGGCTCAGAGTGTTGCCCACGCTTCACAGTAACGAGCGCCGCGACCGGATGGTTGACAAGCACAGGCAGTCTCCTTCGAGGTTCCTGCTGAAGAAGGAGATGGTGAGGAAGTGCAAGTTGGCGAACATCGCGGAGGACTTCGATGGCGCCAGCCAGCTCGAGGATGGCGATCTCGAAGCCTTGGCGCTGAAGCTGGAGGTGAACGGGGGCGGCGGGGGGGACCTGCCGGTCGAGGAGACGCTGGAGGCCCTTGAGGTTGATCGCGACGGCATCCTTGCGACCGAGATGGGGGCGCTCGCGACTATGCTCGAGGAGGCCGAGAATGACCCAGAGTTGGCCCTGGAAACCAGGAGCTCGAGAGCTGCGCGGAGCCCATGATGGAGGGGGAGCAGGAAGCGCCTGAAGGAGCTGCGTAAGGGCCAGAAGATCGGTGGCAAGGGCAGTTCCAAGGGCGCCAGCGGCAGCAGGCTTGATGACCTCCGTCGCCGCGCTGGCAAGTGCAACGGCAGCGATAGTAAGGCGACGGAGTGCTACGCTTGTGAGCAGACGGGCCACTGGGCCGGAGATGCCCGGTGCCCGAAACAGAAAGGGTGGAAGGCCGATCAGGCGAAGAAGCAGCAGCAGGGCCGGCCCAAGCCCAGAGACGCGATGGCGGCGGCACCGGCGGTGGATCTTCCTGAAAGCGACCGAGGCCAATGAAATGACGCGACGGTGGCGGCTGAGCTTGCCACGTTCGAGGCCCTCTTGACTGCGCAGACGTCTGCGGAGAAGGAGATGTCTGCGGCGCCCGAAGTAGGGGGGTCCCGCTGTCCACGGCGCCCATTGGCGGCAAGGGCGACAAGGGGGCGCCGGTCTCCGCCTGCAGCGGCACCGTGGCGGGCGAGGCGCACGCCAATCGGCCGGAGGACCATTGCCGGAAGCTGGGGACCGAGCAGAGCACCCAGAAGGAGGAGCAGTTCGCGGCCTACGGTTTTGGACACGGTGAGAAGCAGGCGTCGACGGAGGAGTGGACGGCCCCCGTCATTGCTTCCGGCGTCGACGCGTTCCTCGCGCCCTCGGCGATCGAGGATTCGGTTTGGCAGCTGCCACTCGGCTTGGGCGCGCCGAGGGCCGCGGGCGCGGCGATCGGCCCGGCCCCGGACGTGATCGCTCCTCAGAAGTTCGGCATCCCGACGACGTCTTTCGGCGAGGCCGCGGGCGGCCCGCGCGCGGCCCCCGCGCCTCCGCGCGAAGGTTGGGCGCAACCTGTTGCAGTCACGACGGCGATGAAAGAGGCGGCGTTCAGGGCTTGCTCCAAGGTCAACGCGGCACTGGAAGCGATCCGAGGGGGGCCCCGCGAATCGGGCGCCAGCCACGACGCCGGGGTCGCCGGGCCGCGAACAGCGACGACGACGGGGACTGGGGCACGCCAGGCGAACGCGACGAGGACGGCCCTGAAGGCGTCGACGCGTCTGGATTAGAAGTTTGGGAGCGCCAGGATAACTTCGCACGGGCGATCAAGAAATCAAATCGCGAAGGGCCAAAATGGATCGCCGCGCGGGCGCCCGAGACGCTCTGCGCCGACACGGGGGACATCATCGAGGAGCTGCGTCGGGTCGAGGGGCAACGCTGCACGAACCGCGGGGCCCGCCGAGGAACACCATCGCGAGGCTGCACTTCGAACGCACGCGACCCGATCCTGGGGAGGCACATCGCCCGCCCCCGCGCGATCGAGAGCAATTGCGAATCGCCCCCAAGGAAGCGCGGAATGACAAAGCCGAAGTCGCGGACATTCCGAAGGCCCCGCGCCCGGGCTTAGAGGCGCCACCGGATCGACCGACGGGCGCGGGAGCCCAGCAGAGAAGGAGGATTCCCCATGAAGATGGCGAGACACTGGTCTGCGCGCGGGGCCTCGCCAGCCGCCCCTGGGCCCGCCGGCCCGGCAGGAGGCCCTGCGCCGGGCACTCCGAGTTCGACGGGAGCGGGGGCGCCCGCGAGGAGGCGAACGCGGGCGAGGACCCTGCCCCCAGTCGGCCACGAACTACGTCCGAGCGCCAAGTGTTGACGGAGGCGAACCTGGACCTCATGGCCGCCCTTGGGCTGAGGACGGCGGCATCTGCGCGAACTCAAGTGTTCCGAGAATTGGCGCGGCCCCCCGTCCGCCGCCATTCGACAGTCGAACCAGGTGGGTTGGTGGACCTTTCGGCGCTGTCGACATGGCTCTTCTGGAGCCATGCTGCGCGCGGGGCCCTTCGTCGAGTTCGAGAAGGAGGCGAGCATCGCGGATCGCGCCGAGCCATTCCAACGGTGGAGAACGTGAAGAACGGCACGGTGACTCTGGCGAAGGATCAATTCCAGCCCCGGCGGATGGACGCGACGGCGTTGGATATTGAGACCCAGGCCTACCATGCGGAATTTGGACCGACTTTCGGGGCGCGGGGGGCCGAATGCGAGGCCATCGTCGCGGAGCAGCTGGACAGCCCGCCCGCCCTGGGCCCGCGAGATTACCACCACGAAGAAGACTGTGCGACATGAGGTTGTTCGTCAAGCGCTGCGCACCATGAGGAGCGATTCGCTGGAGTCCGGCGATGATTCGAGGTCGCCGAAGCGCCGGAAGGAGGTGCTGCAGGAACGGGAGCTAAAGAAGCCGAGGCTAGCAGCGATGGCGTCACCCTGCAGCCCCCAGCGCACATTGACGCATTTCCAGAAGAATCCACAACGATTTCTAGAGCGACAGCTTCGGGATAGAAATCCCCTTCGCTTCGCGACGGCCGCCGCCGGGACACGGGGGCGCCGCGGCGGAAACCGGTTGATTGAGAACCCGAGGTTGTCATGAGTTTGGGGCCAATTTGAGCTCCACGGATTACTGCGACGGTGACTCGTAACGGAATTGGACCAGCGCGTGTACGATTCGACGTCTTTCAGCGGAAGGCGCTATCGGAAGCCTACGAGGATCGTGGGGTCGCATCCCGAGTTCATGATCGAGCAGTGGCGGACATGCGACCACTCCCCCGTCCGCGACGCCGTCATCGGCGGCACCCACGCGACGAATCGCACTGGCCACCACATCGCTGAGCTGGCGAAGAGCATCATCAAGGGACTGACGACGTCATACGATTCAGAGGCGGCGCCCAATGTCGACAAGGCTTCCGAGGGCGATCCAGAAGGAGATCGATGATCTCGGGTTCGCGAACCATCCTATCGTCCGAGGACGAGGACTGCAGGGAGGGCTCGAAGGGCATCCCAATCTCGAAGGAGGGTCGGAGCGCCGCGCCGAGGATCCATCGGAACCTTCGGCGCCCCTCGAAGGAGCAGCTCGCGCAGGCATTCCGCGACTGCGGAGCCAGTGACGAGGCCATCGAAGCGGCGAGGCAGCGGCAGTGCCCGGCGCGCCACGAGATGAATCGACTGGCCACGGTGCAATCGCGATTTCCAGCGAGACTCGAGAAGGTGAGGAAGTTCGGGGGCCAGATCGCGCTTGACTTCTTCACGGTCCACACGTGCTCGGGCAAGGCGCAGGAGATGTTCGGCATTGTGGATATCAAGACGGGCTTCCAGGTGGTCTGCCCCGTCAGGAGCAAGCATCCTGCAGTCGTGGCCTAGGCGTTTGAGATGGCATGGTTCAGCTGGACAGGAGCGCCCGGCTCGCGGGCGGCGGACAACGGCGGCGAGTTCCACGAGGAAGCGCGCCGGCTGCTCGGAGGATGCGGCGTTCAAGTATGATATGCCGTTGCAGAGGCGCACCCGCCGAATGGAATGCGCGGGAGAGCGGGGGGTGAATGGGAGGTACTCAGGCGGGCCAGTGCCACAGAGGCGGAGATCGAGACTGAGCTGGAGGTGGCGTCGGCGATCGCGATGATCACGCGGGCCAAGACTCAGCGCATCAACGAGTCGGGTGCTTCGCCAGCTCGGCTGGCACTCGGACGATCCCAGCGGCTACTGCGGGGCCTGCTTTGCGATCGCGCGCGCCCCCGCATGGCCGCCCACGACGCGGCGGAGAAAGACCCGCACAAGACGAAGCGACTACACGCACGCAGCTTTGCCCGAGTGGCGCTGGAGAAGTTTCACTAACAAGAGTTTCAGGGGGGATCTGCTGGCTCGGAACCGACGCGCGTCGCCGAGCACCAACGCCAAGCCGGGTGACGCGGTCTTCTATCGCGAGGGCCGCCGAAGGAAGCGCCGTCAAGAGGGGCCAGTGCTCCTCTCCAGAGAGCGGCCCGGACCCGCGGTGGCGTTCGGAGCGGGGCCGGCTGCCATCTACGCGTCGCACGAGGGCGCATCGACGAAGCGCGATCCAGTCGCGGTGCGACGCGCATCCCCGGACGAGGCCCTCGGGATATGTGCCGGGGAGAAATTGATCATCGCGGGCAGGTTTTGGACGCAATGGAAGGCGACGCGAGCTCTCTGATGGAGGGCGCCATCTATTGCGCGAAGCTGAGGATAATATTCCAGAATCAGCGGCAGAACAGACGAACATCTCGAGGTGCTCGAGACGGCTGAGGAGTCACCACCCGCCCCAGGTGAAGTAACTGAGATGGGCATGGTCGGCGCAGTCGCCGGCGATGTCGGAGCGACTGGCGGAGTTGATCAGCGAGAGTTCTCGCGCAAGCCCAGCTCGCAGCAGAGCGGGCGGACAGATTCCCCGGCGGAGGTGGCGAACCGACTACGCGCGCAGGGGGGGGGGCCCGGAGAGATCAGAGGCCCTGCGAGTCGCCAAGACCATCCGAATGAAAGCCAATGCGATGCAGAGACGAGGTTCGCGACCTTCGACTGTCCCCCAAACCGATGCGCCAGTGCCTGCTGAAGCGGATCAACCAGTGCCGGATGGAGTGGACTTGGCGAAGTGAATCCACCAGTGCCACAAGGAGGCGATCGTTTCCAGGGAACGTTGTCCTTTAAATGTTTCTGACCGTTTGGTCGCGCGGTGCCGCGGGCGCCCCCTCTCCCAGAGGCCGAGCGCCCATCGGCACATTTCGAGGAGATGTTTCGAGCTGCGGAAATGAGATGCTGAGGCAGTTGAACTTCCAGATAGGACCTCGCGAGGAGAACGAGAAGGTCCGCCAGAGTCTCGACGCCCATGCGATGCGCCGTGCGTCAAGAACACGGCGAAGCGGGCGCCCAGTTGGCGCGGGAAGCGCCAGAAATCGGCGGGAAGAGACTCCCAGATCATCTGGAGTCGGCGAATCGGTCAGACCCCACGATCGAGACCTTGCTCGCGAAGGAGCAGGCTCGCAAGGATGAGGCGTGGAGCAGGATGGACCCCCCGACCAAGACGGAGTTCGAGGAGGCTACAGCGCCTCACTGGACCAAGTGCGTCGACACCGAGTCTGTCGAGGTCCCCGGGGAGGATGGGGCCCCTGAATCTGGAGGAGTTATCCATGGAGCGCGGGGGCAAGGGTGGCCATATCCTGAGCACGGGGTGGGTGGCGACCGAGGACGGAGACTAACGACTTGCCCTCGAGGGCGAACGCCAGGATCGTCGCCAAAAGCGGAGACCGGGGACGATCCGACGAGAAGTCCAACGCGCGCGTGGCCGCCTCGTGCGCGACGACCCAGTCGGAGATGATATCGACGCAGGTGGCCGCTTCGCATCCTGATTGGGGCATCTGGGTCCGCGATTGTAAGCGTTGCATTTTTTAAGGGCGAAGTCGATGAGAACTCGTGATTCGCGCTCCACACCATGGCCCAGCACTCGCTGAATTTCTACGAGGACGACTGGCTCGAGTTCGCAAAGAAGCGTTTGGACTACCGACGGGGCCGAGATTTTGGCACCTGAAGGCGGCGTCTGCCGCGCGCGAGCTCGGCGCGGAAGCCTCGCGGTCCGACCCAGCCTCCATGATATTGCGCGACCCGAAGACACGAGGGCGAGGCCCAGGCAGTCCATGGGGCTGCGCACGCAAACACGCGGGCGACTTCCTGTTCTGGGACCAGGGAGATGTCGAGGGTGACGGATACCCTGGGTCGGGAGCTCGGTTTTGCATCCGAGGAGCACGATGATGTCGCGCTCTGTGGCCGGAGGTTCCAACGCCAAGCTGGAGGAGCCATCCGCAATCGACATGGTGGAGTTCGCTGCTGGATTGGAATCAAGCACGGCGCCGAAAGTCGGGGGGATTGCGCCGCGCATGCCGATGAACGACAAGGAGCAAATCGTGGAGGAGATCAACTGGCCAGCGACGAAGCTACGCGTGGACCACTTGCACGACTTGGAGGCTTTGCAGCGTGAGCAGGGTCGGAAGAAGGGCTTGCGGATCGCAGCGTTGATCAAGGCGCGCCACAGTTTGCGCGAGTTGAAGCGGGGCTCCACTTTCAAGCTCGCGATGCGGCCGATCGACAGAAGCGATTCGGTCCGGCGGTGATATCGGACAGTTCGCTCGGCAACGCGCTGAGCGACGGCGCGGAGCTGCAGTCCGACCCCGCAACCGAGAGGGCTGGCACGCACGGAGGCCAGCTCGTGCACGGCGGCATGGGCAAGCTTTCTCTCCCGGAGGTTCGGAGTCACAAGCTGACGCGTGCGGCGAGGAGCTTCTGCGCGGCGGGGGTGATTGCGACTGGAGATGCAGTGGACGTGACCCCGAGGTATACGTGATCAAACTGCGGAGATGCTCTACGGCCCAGTGGCGCGCGGTGCTGGGATGCGGCTCTCAGGGCGATAGATTCCGATGACAGTCGTCACGGACTACAAAGACGGACGCGACAGGCCCAATTCGAACGCAGGCGCGGGGAGCTCATCGCAGAAGTGCAGAAGTCAGCGAACCTGGAGCTCGCCAACATCCGTGAGAGATTGGAGCAACCTCAGACGACGGTGGGATGGACGGACGGTACGAAAATGCTGAGCGACGTGACCAAGGATATGCCGGCTGACCACCTTCACGAGACGTTGGCTCGAGGGACGCGGAGCATCGAGCTTCGAGAACAAATTGCGAAGACGGTGTGAGACGCGTTGCGCGCGAGCGCTGGGAAGTGCGGATGGAGGAGATGTCCCCGAACCGTTTTTTACACCTGGCGCGTTGGCGCCCAAATCTTTTTTGCTGGACCCCTCTTTCCTCATTCCCTCTCTCTACCCCACTGAAGCAGTGCCGAGGTTGTCGCATGTTTTTTCGCGCGTTCGAGCAGTTCTGCATGCGTTTATATTCCTATTTCCCGGCCCGCGGAACACATATACCCGATGGGTTGACGAGCCCAATGAGCGAGACACTGTTGTCTTTACACAACGCCGGCTGCAGACGGCATCCGTTTTAGATATGTACCCGTTGTTTTGGGTGCGAGATTTTGGAGCTGGTGACGGGCTCTAATCTGCAACGATTGAAAGATCACTGCTGGAAAAAACGCCAGTTTTGCTTGTCTGTATGGCTTATGGCGTCAGATTCGACGCCTGTCCCCGCTCGCCCCTACTTATCACCTCTACCCATGCGCATGTGTATCACAATGTTTTCGCCCGCTGCCATTTCAGATACGAGCCAACTTAAGGTTCTTTGTAGTGCGTTGGTGGGCACCGACAAAAAAAACGCAATCATCCCTCAGCGCCGCCTCGCTCGCCGCCATATGCCGTAGTGGAGCCAGGGTGGGAGGAGGATCGCCTGAACCCATCGGCTCCGCAAATCGAACCCTTTTCAGGAAGCCCAGCCAACACATCTAGCGGGCGAGCGACGCCCTTTGCACACGAACAAATCCAGGACCCGCGGGACAACCGACGCAAACAAAACACACATTAGGTGAATATCAGCGGCGCGCCCTGCAAGAACGTGAGGCTAGAGGAAACAATGTTCAGGCCGAGGGTCAGGGGGGAGCCCCTTCGGAACCCAATCCGAAAAGCCGTTGGCAGCCACGTCTGGTATCACCTCGCAGTTCAGTTGGAGCTCCGAGGGGCCGATCTCGGGGAGGCCCCCTTGGTCATGACCGAGCCCCCAGCGAAGGGCCAAGCCAGAGTCTGGCGACTGCCGCGCGCGCCCGCCACCAATCTGGGGCACGACGAAGTGCCACGCTGCCAGCCTGCAAAAACGGGCGCGGCGTCCAGCGGCGGGCCCGTGGCCCCTCCCTCCCCTTCAGAGCCGTCGACCAGGGCGGGGGGGGCGCCCCTGGTTGGAAACTCGGCTGCAGCCGCCTCGCCGCGTGAAAGGTCCTTCGCAGCGCTTCCAGCAGGACCCTCGCGGCCGCGTCCCTCGCGGGGTTCCGAGGCTCCTCACAGCGGCCTCCACAGGCACTGCACTAGACCAGCACTCCAGAAAAACGCAACAACCCCGCGCGGACAGGGCATGCCGCACGCCTGCTCTGCGACAAGTTGCTGCGACAAGGTCGACGCTCGGGGCATGGTGCACCCAGCACTGCGCGTGCCACGACACGTTGCGGTCGTCCAGCAGCTCCGGGTCCCCAGAGAGCTTGGTCAACAGCGCTGGCCGCGCGATGGCTTCGCGGCGGCGAGCCTCGTCCGCGGCCTCGCCACTGCAGCTGGCGGCTGCACGGTCCAGCAGACCCTGCAAGCGGCCGATCTCCAGCCTCGCCGAGCCCAGCTCGCCCTCGAGCTTGAAGATGAGCCGGTCAGCCGAGGCACGCGGCCTGGCAGTCCCACGAAGAGGCTCTCCCACGACCACCATACTCGCACCGCCCGTCTCCCAGGGGGATTCGAGCCACCAGCTTGGGACAACATGGCTACGGATCGTGACGGGAGGGGAAGGAGGAGCAGGGGAGGAGGTAGAGGAGGAGGAGGAGGAGGAGGAGGAGGAGGAGGAGAAAAAGGAGGAGGAGGAGAAGGAGGATGGGGCAGATACGGGGGAGGATGAGAAGGAGGAGTGTAACAGGGGGGAGGTGGAGGGATGAGCAGGGGGGGGGGGAGAAGGAACCTCTTCTCCTGGTCGGAAGAGCCAGGACTCTCTGCCAGGCCATGGCGGGCAGCTCCTCTGGCGGACCCCTGTAGAGCGAGGAGCTTCCACTCCTTCCGTGGGTTGGCGGGCCGCCTCCCCGCTCGGTGGGGCCAGGCCCCCGCCAAGCAGAGGACAGGCTGCATGAGGGCAACAGTGTTACGCTCACGCTCTTCCAGAGCGCGGCTCGGGAGCCGTGGCACCAGCAGGAGAGAGAGTGCGAGAGAGAGCTCCCTCGCTAGGTGATGCTCTGCCGGAGCGTGGCTCTGGAGAGGCCCTGCTGGGGAGGTGCCGATGTTGCAGATGCCGGCGCTGTTGCCCCGCGCTGCGCATCGTCAATCTTTTCGGGACCCGTGGGTGGCATGGGTCGGTTGACCGACCCATGCCACCCACGGGTCCCGAAACTGTTTGCTTGCGTCGCCCGTGCCCGCTGCAGTACTCAAGCCGCCCACGTATATGCAACGCGCTGTCCCTCATCCACGTCCAGAAAACGAATGCGACCAGCACGGATCAAACCCACATTACGGAGGTTGGGGGATTACGTAATTACCCCACCAGCGGGCTGCGGGATCACGACTTAGCTCCAGTCTAGTTTTCCTGGCGGCGGCGGTCATTTTTCCATCATCACAAGCGCTGCGCGAAGCGATCATCTACAGGCGCTGTTGCCGACATCCAGCCGATGTTATCGGCACCAGCGGGCTGCTCCTCGACACGTCGAAACGCGGGGTGATCGATGGCGCGCTCTGGCACAGCCGCCAGGTCGTTCCCTGTTCTGTGGCCTGCTTCCTTCGGGGCTCTGGTGCTCGATTGTCTCACAGCTGCCGCCGCTGCCGCGTGCGCCAGGGATGCCCTGCGCGAGGGCAAACGCCCCAGGCCCCTCGTGTCCGCGAAACCTATTTGCCCCCTTAATGCTGAGGGAGATCACATCGCCTGCCTTCCCGCTCATCTTGCCCTCCCTTTATGCCCCGCTCATCTCCTCCCGCCTTCCCTCCCCCCTTTACAATTACACAATATGAAAATACTCTCCCACTTCCCCTGATGGCGTCCGGAAGATATTCGGCACCCCCCCGCGTACTGTTTTTTTAAACACAGGATTCCCCGGAGTTGGGTTTTCGCTTGTGTTTTTTTCTAAAATGCTGCTCTCGCTGAGGCGCCGGCCTCATTTCTGCTCCCGAATCGTTCCGAATCGTGCTCCCGCTGCAGCGTGGGCCTCATTTTCGGATCGGTGTTTGGCCTCCGTCGTTGAGGATGGCGTTCTCGCCCCAGCGCGGGCCTCTTTCTCGCGCGCCCATCCGCCCGCCACCACCGCGCCGCCGCACCACCACCACCACCACCACCACCACCACCACCACCACCACCACACCACCACCACCACCACCACCACCACCAGCACCAACACCACCACCAGCACCAGCACCACCACCACCACCACCACCACCACCACCACCACCACCACCACCACAACCACGCACACACGCACGCACGCACGCACGCGCACCACCACCCACTACGCACGCGCGCGCGGAGCCACAGGTCCGCTACGACACGCGTCCGCGGATAGAGAAAATCAGCGCCATGGTAAGGGATGGGAGGGAGGGGTAGGACGTCAGATATGACGCGAGCGCACCTAGCTTGGCCCTCCCCACTCTGCCCCCCCTCTCTTCATCTCCTCTCCACCCCACCCTCCCCAATTACGGAAGGTTCGTGTCGCGTCGATGCGGCGGCGAGCCCAGCGAGAAGGTTCAAGGTCGAGAGCCACTAGCCCAGAATCGGCCGACACCGAAGGGTCGGCGCTATATGAAAGTTGTGGTCGGTCAAGGTTGAAAGATCCGCACGACGTCAGAAACCACCGCGCAAGTCGTCTCGGGAAGAACCCGCCGTAATTTTGTCCGTTCTGAGGCTATCCAGCTGGGCCACGAGCATTTGGACCTGGAGAGGGGCGCGCTGTCGGGGCGACGAATGTCTACTCCAGCCAAGGACACGGAACGTGGGCGACGCCCCTGCCTTTCCGAAAGGGGGGGAGGGGTAGTTGGAGGGTCCTTCCTTGTCTCTCCTCGTCTCCCTCCACGAGTTGCAATACGGGTTGCAATCAGGAGCTCCCGTGCAGGATGGCGCGACGCTTTGGGACGCCAGCGCCCCTGGGCAGTACTGCAGAGTGGCCCTCGGGGCTGCCGCCGCGAGAGCGGTGGCCTCGTGCTGGCGACCGGGGCGGACGAGCCTGCGCTCTCAGGGCCCCCCCGAGTGCCGTACGGTCGAGGCTCTTGTCGTCTCTGCGGTGTTCGTGCAGATTTTCTCTGCGCTTCAGGGAAGCGCTGGCCCGGGGCATACATACGGTTTGGACTGAAACGCCCTGACCTGTCTGCCGGTGCAGGGATACCACACCACCAGACGATGTTGGCGTGGTGATCGTTGGAGCACTTGGTGGAGGAGAGGAGCAGGAGTCCACACACACACACACACACACACACACACGCATGTTCGTGGAGTTCTTTTTTGATGGCCCGGACTCATTTCTGATGGTCCTGGGCTCTGAGGTCGAAGTCAAAGAGAAGCATCACGATTGACAAAGTCACATCGTCGGAGATCCGGGCCCGGCCTCGCCCCGCCGGTGGTGAGGCTTCGGGCAGCGTACAGACAGCCGCCCCACGAGTAGTCCCCGCTGGCCTCAGCAGGCCCCCGCGAGGAGTCCCAGCTGGCCCCAACAGGCCCTCCGAGAAGTCCTTGGCGGTCTTTGTACATGTCAACCCCGGGGCTCGGAGCGCGCCAGTGGCGCCGCCGCAGTCGGTGCCAGCGTGCTGAGACCGCCACAGACTACTCTTGGGGCCTGTTGAGGCCAGGGGCCTCTTGAGACCAGCCGGGACTACCTGGGGGGCTGTCTGTGCGCAACCCGAAGTTTCACCATATTTCGGTAGCAATTCATGGGACTGTATACCCTCGTAATTCCACACTTGGAGTGCGCTAGCGTCGAATGGCGTACGATAACCGATGAGGTAGAGCCGCCGAGTTAGCGTCGTTGGTGTCGAGCAGCGTCAATTCGCAAGAACTAGTGAGATGGTATGGGAGGCTCCCGTGAGCTGCCGCAGAACCGTCGCCCCGCCCCGCAGCCTCGCGGCAGGACCTCATCTCTGGCCTCCTGCAGCCCGACCCCCGCGGGCGGCTGACGGCGGCTGCCGCGGCGGCACACCCCTGGCTGCGCCGCGCCGACCAGGGCCCGGGCCCTCCCCGGGGGCGTCCCGCGCGCGCGGGGGCTCCGCGTGGGTTGCGCACCACCCCCGGATCGGGGCCGGGAACGAGTCCACCATGGTGGGATCGTGTCGTGCCGATGGGCGGCGATCCCGCCCCCGGCGCTGCGTTCCAGAAATGGTCTCGCCCTCGATGGACCGGCGGAAGCCATCGGAGGTGAAACGAGGGGGTCTCCGCTGTCGGAAGCAGGCGGGCAAAGCAGGCAGACAACGCAGGCGGAAGGCAGGCGGGAGGCGGCCAGAGTACACGTTAGGCCCCCAGAGGTGGTAACTTGTTTGTGTCGACCAGCGCCGCTGGTGTCCAACGTTGAACGCCGCTGGCGACCCAGAATCGGTCGATGTTGAACGATCTGACGTTTCGGGAACGGCCGATCGTTCCAGGTTGAACGATCTCCGCGGTGTCAGGAGACAACGGCGGGGTCGACACGACACGAATTTGCCATATGCTACGGTATGTTTGTCCACCACTTATTCGCAAATGGCGGCCAAGGCACAGCGCATATATTTGTTTCAACACTTGTCGCCAGAGAGCTGGCTGGAAAATCACAAGACAGTTCGCCGCTTGGGCCACACCGCCAGCCCAAACGGCGAGCACAAATCGAGCTTAGCCCCGCACGCATTCGAATGCCCACACTTTGTCCTCGTACTACTCGTATTCCTCCCCGTCTCCCTCCCCATCCTAATCGTCGTCGTCCTCATCTTTCTAGTCTTCCTCGTCTTCCTACTCCAGCTCCTCCTCGTCGTCCTCAACTCGGACCTCGTCCTCGTTTCTTCTCTTCCTCCTCCTGCTCATCATCCTTCTCCTGGCACCTCGGCGGCCGAGAATAAAAACATCTCCTATCCGTTACGCCATGGGTTGCGCCCTCGGCGGTCGAGAGTTAATCCGTCTCCTATCGGTTGCGCCATGGGTTGCGCCCTCGGCGGCCGAGAATAAAACAGTCTCCGATCGGTTGCGCCATAGGTTGCCCCCTTGGCGGCCGAGAGTCAAACCGTCGCGTAAAGGGGGCGACCAGTCTGTTCAGTTCAGTTCAGCTCAGTCAGTGCACCTCGCGAGCAACAAATTCGGGCTACGCCCGAAATTATGCACGATGCGTAGTTCCTTGGCACTTCTGCGAAGCCTCATGGGACAAGCGGTTCCCACCAGACACCCCCAGATCCCAGATCCTCGGCGATTCTGTTCTTCAGCTTCGTACCCCGGGGCCGTCGGAACCGTTTTGTAGCAAGTCATGGCAGCCTCGGGTGCCCTTCATTCGGGCTCTAGGGTGCATCAGCGTCGATAAGCGTCTGGTAATCGATGAGACAGCGCCGATTTAGCGTCGATGTAGCGTTCATGTAGCGTTGAGTGGCTTTGACCTCTAGAGTGCATCAGCGTCGATAAGCGTCTGGTAATCGATGAGACAGCGCCGATTTAGCGTCGATGTAGCGTTCACGTAGCGTTGAGTGGCTTTGACCCGCGTCGGAGAGAGTCGGCTCGCCAGCACCAGCCACATGGCGTGGGAGGCCCCCGTGAGTTGCCACAGAGGGAGACGACCCAGGACCGCACGTCAGGAGATTGGTCGAGAGGCCCACGCATCAGAAGCTCGGGCCGCCGACGGGGCCCGGCGAGGACCGGGGTTCGAGGCTCGAGATGTGACGCTCTTGTCTCTGTTCTCCTCCTGTCGTATTTGGCTTATCGAGGCTGCGCGTCGGCGGCGAGCGACGGGGCGAAGTGAGAAGGATGAGGCCCTCTCAGAAGGCGGCGGGGCTTCGAAGAAGCTCTCGAGCCTTCTGAGAAGTTGCTCTTCTGCATCCTCGGGGAAGGCGTCCGACACTTCTCCGAAGACCAGCGGACCTCTGAGAGAAGGCCCAGCCGCCCCCTTTCGCTTCCCCCCGGGCACGCCGCCGTGTTTGCTCAAGCGCCCGGCGATGACACGGGTTATCGGTCCCGCCCGCCCCTCGCAGGCGAGTTTTCTCCTCCAATCCCCGAGCTCCGCCCTAAGAGTTTGACCACTCAAAGGAAAGGGGAAGCCTTGGGATACACCCCAAGGAGGCTGGGCTACTCGGACGCACCGCTGTCGAGGCTGGACGCCCCACCGGGCCCAACATTTCTGGTGCGTTCGAACACCTCCCAAAGCCTGGGATGGAGGTCGACAGGTCCCCTGTTGGCCCCCCCTCCCTCCCCCCCCGCGATAACTTGACCTTGCCTCAGAGGAGGCCAAACGTGCCCCAGAACAGACGTGCCCTGGAGTGGGGGCCTCAGGGCCCGCCTCGTGGCGCCCAAGATTGCGTTTTGGCGACCACCGTGGCTGGATTCATGGCCGCTGCGACGCCTCACTGGGGGTACGTCGTCCTGTGGGTACGTTTGGCCCTTCCCCATTGCCAGTTGCGCAGGTCCAGGTCAGAAGGAGGTGCGCAGTACTGGTGCGCGCGGGCACTCGCGGGCTGCGCAAAGCGAAGAGGTTAGGGTATCGGCCGACACCTCCCCCCCTCCCCCCAGATAAGTCGTGTGATCGCCGAAATCTGAACTACCTATCTCTTGTCGGGCCTCCTGGGGCGCGGAGCGCCCTTGCGTAGCCACGGCCGCTTTTCCCTCCCTGAAGTTCTGACCAGAACGCCGGCAGGTCTTTGGTCTGGACCTCCAGCGTCGAATCACGAGGCAGTCGCAGCGGCTGCGCTGCCGGTCTGGGCGAGGCCCACTCTCGGGCCAGGGCCATCAAAAAATTGCCCACAGTAGAACTTTGGCCCGGGGGGAGGGGTCCAGAGCCTTGGGGAAGCCGTGTTGGGCCGGCACAGGTATCACCCCTTGGGAACGACCATGGGCCCACTCATACCCAATGGGAACCATCGTCTCGGGGTTGGCCCTGGGTCGTCTCCCTTCTGTGGGAAGAGGTGGCGCCAGCACCTGGCGGTCGAGCGAGTTATTTGTCGACCCCGTTTTGGCATTGGTGGATTGCTGCTGGCTCCCTGACCCCCTCTCCTCCTCCTCCTGCCTGCTGCTACTGACCCTCCCCCTCCCGCGACATCCGGCGCTGTTGTGAAGCAACCAACGCCGTAGTAACTCACTACCAGAGATCCCGACCACACCGTCTGCATGTGGGAGCACTGGGGCCTGAGGCGTGGCTGAACCGCCCGTCGCTTCTCTCCCTCCTTCGGCAATGCTCCAGATGTGAGGCATCTCCCTCGGGACCTCCTTGAACAAGATTTGAATCAACATATAGGATGTCGTTCCAGAAAGGGCCTCGTCTTCGGATCTCGCCTTCGGCGGATGCGTGCGGAAGGCCGGCGGAAGCCAGCTGCAGTAAAACGGCCGCGGTTGAGCCGGCGGAAGGCTGGTGGAAGTCGGCAGGATTGCTGGAGGCGGCCACATGTTTCCGAAGGTCCGCGCGGAGCTAACGTTTATGCTTCGGCGTGCGCATGTCCGTTTGCAGATGCCAGTGATCCCCCTCTCCCCGCCTTGCCTCCACCGTTCCGCACCCTGCGCAAGGCTCCGCTGTGACCCTGGCTGCGCCTCCGCTCTCCTGCCCCCCCTGGCGGCGCACCATATGTTAGGCCCAGTGCACCCGAGTCGCGGTCTTTTCGGCACACCATGGGGGACTCACGGGGGTCTTGACCCCTCCCCCATGGCCAGCTTTCCATCCCGTGCCTTTTTCTGACGGCCCCAGGGCCCCGTGAGGGCCTTGGATGCTGAAAGCGGCAGACAGAACTCCCATCATCTGTGTGTTCCTCACGACGCGATGTCCAATATCGCCCCCCCCCCCCCCCGATTTTGTTTGGGGTGTGGTTACGAAAAGCCGCCCGGACACCCCCAGTGTGTGCAAAATGCACCAGGAACTTCATCATCTTCGATCTTCGATCCTCGGCCTCAGGATGCAAAGGATCCCCCCTTCTCCCCGACTCCGATGCTGCAACTTTGTTCGTGACCTTGGCGCCAGGGGCCTCGACCACTTCCCTGGGGCCAGATTTGGACCCCGATTCGTTTGCTGGCGGCCTTGGGACCAGTCAGCGCCCTGCGGAAGCCGAGCACGCCCCAAAACAAATGGGCCGCCCGACGGCCAGTCTCTCGTATGCAGCAGCTGTCAGAGCTGGGCCCACAGATTCTGAGGGGCAGCTGCGGGAGCCCCCCAGACCCTACAGACAGGATTGCGACGGCGCCGCGATTTTGTTGTGCCGCCTGGGTCCGAGGGGGTCCCCTTTCCGCCGCCGCGCGCCCGGGCTTGGCTTTTTTATTGGTCTGGTGGTTGTTTGGCCTCTCCCTCGGCGGGTCGGCGGGGGAGGGTCTGGGAGGCGTTTTTGTTCCCCCTCGGCTCCCCCTGTCCCCCCCTCAGAACCAAATTCGAACAGTGGCTCTTTTTGATGTTCCCCTCCCCCCCTGGGTGGCGTCCCCCCCCGACCCATCGATCTGGGCCTCCCAGGTGGGGTCCGAGCAGATTGGGTCTCAGGACTGCGCCGGCATCGCCGATACATCGCCGGCGTCGTCGATGCACCACCAATGCATTGACGGTGCATCGGCGAGGCGGCGCGATCTTCCGGCCCAATTTGCTCGGACCCCATCTTCGAAGATTCAAAAAAATTGCATAACTTTGAACTTTCGTAATTCCGCTCCGATTTCTTGGATGGGCGCTGGACACCCCTCCCTGGCGCGTGGAGAGCGCTAGGGAGGGGCGGCGAAGGAGGCGCCAAGAATGAGCCTCCAGCGCCGTTCTAAGAAGTCCAAACGGAGCTCCGAAAGTTTATGTGTTATGCTGATGCCGTTGTCTGTTCCTCTACGTCCTGGGGGCCTCTACTCGAGGCTCGCCCCCCCCCCGAGGCTTTTGCTTGTCGCCCTGCCCCAGGCCCCGCCTCGCCCGCCGCCGCCGCACCGGCGTGCCCAGGCCGGTGGAAGGCGCGCCTGTGGTGGCCGAGCAGGGGCGGCAGGAGGGAAGGAGGAGGAGTGAGGATCGGAGGCCACGGAGGGCGAGAGAGAGAGAGAGAGGTCGCAGAATGCCCCAGGCCCCCGCGCCGCACGTGCCCAGCAGGCCATTCTCGCAGAGCCGGAGGCGCCGTCAGCTAAACAGGGGTGGTGGGATGACGTCCCCTCTGGCGCGGACTGCTGGGGCTCCCCGGCTGGAAAACAGAGGCGGTCGGCGGCGTGCAGGCCGCCATTCGGTTATGGGGCCAGCCTGCGCACAGGGAGAGAGCGAGCAGAGGGGGGGGGACCCACAGCTCCGAGCAGGAACGCCCAGAGGGCCTCTCGCAGAGGAACCCGTCGTCGCTGCAGGAAAGGCCGGGGCCTGGCCCTCCCGCAGGCCAGCGACGACCCCTTTAGGTGCAAAGCTCGTCGTCCCTTTTCGGGACAGGCAGGGGTGCACCGAGGAGGAGAGCCGGGTCGACTCGGCAGGAGGGAACGTCGAGAGCCGCAGCGCCGTCTGAAGGGAGGGGGAGGGGGAGGAGGGGAAGAGGAGGAGGAGGAGGAGGAGGAGGACGAGGAGGACGAGGAGGACGAGGAGGAGGAAGAGGAGGAGGAGGAGGAGGAGGAGGAGGAGGAGGAGAAGGAGGAGGAGGAGGAGGGGAGGGAGGGCTTCAGGCGCCCGTGGGTATAGTCATGTGCCTGGCTAGCTGCCCGCTGGACCCGCAGTGCCCGCAGTGCCCTCGGTCCTCCCGGCGCTCGGTGGGCAGCCGCCGCCCGTGCCGAGTAGAACCTCGCGCCGCTCCCGTCGTGCGTCGGCGGCTGGTGATGACGCGCCGACCGCCCAGCGGGCCAGTCTTCGGCGCGCAGACGAGCGGGCGATCACCGTGTTTGACATCCTGCGCCTTGCTGCCGCGCATCCCGTATTTCAGCCGCTGTACCAGCACCCAGGCCAGGCCTTCTTCCTGTACGGCTCGAACGGGCAGAAGATTGGAGCGACCATCCGCCCAGGAGGTGGTGGGGGGACCCGTGTGGTTACGCCCTCTGGGGCCCCGTGGATGCGAGCCGCGCTCTTGGCGGCCATCGGGGACTGGACCGCTCCGTGATCCAGCGGCGCCGTGCGTGAGCCCCTCCGGGCACCGCTGCTCTTGCCGCGCAGCCGCCCCCGGCGCCCGCGCCTGCCGCTGGCCGGGCGGCGCCGCCTCGCGCGCGCCGAGGCGCGAGCGCCGCCCGTCCAGGACCCTGGGGCCTGGCGCGCAGGCGGCCCTCAGGGGGAGGGGGCGTGAAGCGCAGCGGTGCCTTGGATCGTTGTCGCTCGTTGGGTTTATGCAAACTGCCGAGGTGGCTCAGGTGTGGCGGTGGCGCGACGCGCGCGAGTGGCACGCACGCGCGTGCGTTTGCGGGCGAGCGTGGCTGCCCCTTCTTGGTGCGCGTGCGGGTTCGCGTGTGTGCGTATATGTGTATGTGTGTATGTGTATGTGCATGTGCACGTGCATGTGCATGTGTCGGAGGTGAGGGGGTGAGATCGAAGTGGAACGGAGAGCCCCCCTACCAGGAAATCGGTTTCGGTTTCGTGTGCGTGCCGTGCGCGCGTGCGGGCGAGGCGAAGCTGCGTGGGTGGGCGAGAAGTGTCCCGCCTCTGGCTGAGGCGCGGCCGGACCAAATGTTTCCTGTCCGGGGGCCGGTGGCGCGCGGTGTCCCGCCGGTGTCCAGATGGTGTCCCGTCGGTGTCCCGATGATGATGATGATGATGATGATGATGATGATGATGATGATGATGATGATTATTATGATTATGATTATGATGATGATGGTATGGTGTCCCGATGATAATGACGATGATGATGATAATGATGATGATAGCCATGGTGGTGATGATGATGGTGTCACGATGATGTTGCTGATGATGATGATGGTGTCCCGATGATGATGATGATGATGATCATCATCATCATGGTGATGATGATGATGATGAGATGATGATGAGGATGATGATGATGATGGTGTCCCGATGATGATGATGATGATGATGATGATGATGAGATTGATGATGATGGTGTTGATGATGATGGTGATGATGACGGTGTCCCGATGATAATGATGATGCTGTTGATGACGCTGATGATGACGCTGATCATGTTGATGATGAGGATGCTGTTGAGGTGATGATGATGATGCCGGTGATGGTGATGGTGGCACGATGATGATGATGCCGGCGATGATGATGATGATGGCCCGATGATGGTGATGATGATGATGGTGACGATGATGATGGTGTCCCGAGGATGATGATGATGATGATGGTGTCCCGATGATGATGACGATGGTGTCCCGATGATGATGATGTTGATGATGTTGTTCATGATGATGGTGAAATGATGACGACGGTGGTGTTCCGATGATGATGATGATGGTGTCCCGATGCTTCTGATGATGGTGATGATGATGGTGTCCCGATGATGATGATGATGATGGTCATGATGATGATGATGTTGATGATGCTGATGTTGTTGATGGTGATGATGGTGCCCCGATGATGATGATGATGGTGGTGTTGATGATCATGATGATGTTGATGATACTGTAATGATGATGATGATGAAGATGATGATGGTGGTGTCCCGATGATGATGATGATGATGATGATGATGATGATGATGGGCTTGATGATGATGCTGTTGATGATGATGATGGTGATGATGATGGTGATGATGATGGAGTCCCGATGATGATGGTCCCGATGATGATGGTGTTGATGATGATGATGAACATGACGATGATGGTGTCCCGATGATGATTAGGAGGAGGATGATGATGAGGTGATGATGGTGATTTTGATGATGGTGGCCCGATGGTGGTGATGATGATGCTGATGTTGATGATAATGATGGTGTCCCGATGACGATGAAGATGGTAATGATGATGATGGTGACGATGATGATGGTGTCCCGATGATGATGGTGATGTCGATGATGATGATGTTGCTGTTGACGGGGATGGTGTCCCGATGATGATGATGATGGTGTTGTTCATGATGATGAGATGACGATGATGATGGTGGTGTTCCGATGATGATGATGGTGTCCCGATGATGATGATGGTGACGATGATGGTGTCCCGGTGATGATCATGGTGATGATGATGATGTTGATGATGATGGTGATGAGGTGATGGTGATGATGGTGTCCCGATGATGGTGTCCCGATGATGATGGTGATGATGATGATGATGTTCATGACGATGATGACGATAAGTTTGATGATGATGATGGTGACGTTGATTGCGATTTCGAATGTGATTTCGATAGTGAGATCGATAGCGAGACCGAATGTGAGATAGATTGTGAGATCGATCGTGGGATCGATAGTGAGATCGATTGTGGGATCGATAGCCCGATCGATTGTGAGATCGATCGAATGAAATAGATCGAGTGAAATCGATTTCGAGATCGATCGAGTGAGATCGATCGAGCGAGACCGATAGTGAGATCGATCGTGAGATCGATGGTGAGACCGATCGAGTGAGACGTCGGTTCCTCCCCCCCCCGAACCTCCGTATCACCCGAAGGGTGGTCGTATAGGTATGTGTATGTGTGTTGTGTGTGTTGTGTGCATTGTGTTGGGTGCTGGGTGGTGGGTGTTGGGTGTTGCGTGTTGCGTGTTGCCTGTTGCGTGTTGCGTGTTGCGTGTTGCGTGCTGCGTGTTGCGTGTTGCGTGTTGCGTTCCGCGTGTTGCGTGTTGCGTGTTGCGTGCTGCGTGTTGCGTGTGGCGTGTGGCGTGTTGGGTGTTGCGTGCTGCGTGCTGCGTGCTGCGTGCTGCGTGCTGTGTGTCGCGTGTGCGTGTTGCGTGTGCGTGTGCGATTGCGTGTGCGTATGTTTGCGTTGTGTGTGTTTATGTGTTTGTGCGTGCATGCGTGCATGCGTGCGTGCGTGCGTTCGTGTGCGTGTGTCTGTGTGTCTGTGTCTGTGTCTGTGTGTGTTTGTGTCTGTGTGTCTGTGTCTGTGTGTGAATGTGTGTGCCTGTGTGTGTGTGTCTCTGTGTGTGCGTGTTTGTTTGCGTGTGCGTGCATGTGTGTGTGTCTGTGTGCGTGAATGTGCGTGTGCGTACGTGCGTGCGTGCGTGCGTGGGTGGGCGGGTGGGGGTGTGTGCGGGTGTGGGTGTGTGCGTGTGCGTGCGTGCGTGCGTGCGTGCGTGTGTGTGTGTGTGCGTGCTGTGTGTGTGTGTGCGTGCGTGCGCGCGTGTGTGTGTGTGTGTGTGTGTCTGTGTGTCTGTGCGTCTGTGCGTCTGTGTGTCTGTGTGTCTGTGTGTCTGTCTCTGTGTCTCTTTGTCTCTGTGTCTCTGTGTCTCGGTGTCTCAGTGTCTCTGTGTGTCTCTGTGTGTCTCGGTGTCTCGCGGTGTCTCGGTGTCTCGGTGTCTCGGTGTCTCTGTGTCTGTGTGTATATGTCTGTGTGTCTGCGTGTCTGAGCGTCTGTGCGTTTGTGTGTCTCGGTGTCTCTGTGTCTCGGTGACTCTCTGTGTCTCGGTGTCTGTGTGTCTCTGTGTCTCTGTGTCTGTGTGCCTCTGTGTCTCGGTGCCTCTATGTTTCTGTGCCTCTGTGTCTCTGTGTCTCTGTGTCTCTGTGTCTCTGTGCTTGTGCGTCTGTGTGTCTGTGTGTCTGTGTGTCGTTATGTCTCTGTGTCCGCGTGTCGTTGTGTCTCTGTGTCTCTGTGTCTCTGTTTTTCTGTGTCTGTGTGTGTCTCTGTGTCTGTGTGTGTCTCTGTGTGTCTCTGTGTCCCTGTGTCTCTGTCTGTCTGTCTGTCTGTCTGTCTGTCTGTCTGTCTGTCTCTGTGTCTCTGTGTCTCTGTGTCTCTGTGTGTTTGTGTCTGTGTCTGTCTATGTGTGTCTGTGTGCGTGCGTGTGGGCGCGTTGTGGGTGCGCGCGTGGGGCGGCGCGCGCGCGTGCGTGCGTGGATGTCTAAGCAGGTGAAACGGGCAGCGTGTAGGTGGAGGCCAAGGGAGGGCAACGCGTACGACGGAGACCTCCGCCTGTCCATGGGCGCGGCTACACGGCAGGCGCGGGTCCCGTGGGGCCCTCCCGCAGTGCCGCCGAGTTGCGCGACGGGCCACCCAGGGACTTGCTCGTGCCCGGGCATGTGCTTCTCTGCCAGGCCTTCATTATTTCGGCTCCGCAGTGGGGGCAAGTGCCGTCCCCCACCCTTGTGCCCGAGGCGCTTGCCCCAACAGCCCATGTCGGGCGAAGAGAAGAGAAGAGAAGAGAAGAGAAGAGAAGAGAAGAGAAGAGAAGAGAAGAGAAGAGAGGATGGAAGGAGGGAGGGAGGGGGAGGAGGAGGACGAGGCGAACGAGGTACAGACGCAGCGGGGGGGGATAGAGGAGGACGTTGAGGACGTGGAGGAGGAAAAGGATAGAAAAGAGGAGGAGAAAGTGGGGGAGAAAGTGGGGGATAAAAGAGGAGGAGGAAAGTGGGGGGAGAAAGTGGGGGAGAAAAGAGGAGGAGGAGGAACGTGGGGGAGAACGTGGGAGGGAAAAGGGCGAGAAGAAGTGGGGGATTCAAGAGGAATAGGATGAGGAAGAGGAGAAAGATACCGAGGAGAGGTTGCGATGGACAAAGTTTAAGGGGGTCAGAAAAAGGGGGGAGGTCGCATGCGAGCTGAGGGGATATGACGACTGCGGATTACTGGGGGCGCAGGGGGCAGAAAGGGACGGAACGGCGAGGAGTGCTAAACAACATCGTGGAAGGGGGAGAGCGTGTCGAAAACAAACAAATTACATCAGCTTAAATGTGTCGGCACTGGGCCGCCGTTTGGCGCCGCCTCCAGCGCCGCTCCTTGCGCGTTTCGCACGCAAGGTGGGGTTTGGGGCTCTCGATGGTCGTCAGGACTTGTGTTGGCCCAGTGTATATATGTTTGCGTGCGTGTGTGTGTGTGTGTGTTGTCCCGTTCGGCTCCGTCGATAACGTGTGGCAGGTGTCGGCCCTTGTTTCGATATTTGCGTCGCCTTGGAAAACTTCAGTGGGCAAACACACGTTGGAAATGACCCACGTTATGAGGATCAACGACGTTCAGCGTCAAGCCATCACATTCGCGCGGACTTCCGACACCTTTTGATTTCATAGATGTTGTTGTCAGTGTGCGTGCAGTGGGGAGGGGGAGCAGATTTGCTGCCCCAAGCGGTGGTGTGCGGCCTCGGCGGCAAGTTTCTCAAACCGCGTCACCCAGCAAGCACACACCCTGTAACAGCCAGCGCTTCTTTATTCGTAATTCAGTCAAAAAGTTAATCGTTCGCCATGGGTGAAAGAGGGACCGCCAGAGACGGGTCCTGAGGCGTTTCGCCGTATTTCGTTTTCATGGTTTCTCCACGGACCCTGGGACGGTCAGGAAACGGCCCAGGATGAAGAGCTGGCTTTGGCGGGAAGCGGAAGCTCCAGGGTCCAGAACCCGTTTCCCACATTACCCGTTGTTTTGGGGGGGGGATGAGATTCACATGTGCCTTGCCCTCGTCTGACCTTCCTCCCCCCTCCGCCGCCGTTGCAGAATCACGGCCGGCCAGCGCACCAATCGCATTCGTTGTGATGGGGCAGACGGTGTTGTCTTCGGAAGCGCCTCCTTTCTCCCTCGGCGCTGCCGCACGGATGCCAAGGCTCCCTGGAGGTGCAGGTCGGTCCCCACGGGCGTCTGGAGGTGGTGAGGCCTCTGGTTGCGCTCAGACGGTCCCCCCCTGGTAGTCCCAGCTGGCTTCAGCAAGCCCCCCGAGTACGGTAGGTTCGCGTCGTGTCGACCAGCGGCGACCCCGACGCCGGCGTTCAACCTTGAACGCCGGCGGAGGCCCAGAATCGGTCGATGTTGAACGATCGGACGTTACGGAAATGGCCGATCGTTCAAGGTTGAACGATCCAGCGCGGTGTCAGAAACCAACGCCGGGGTCGACACGACGCGAACCTGCCGTAGTCCCAGCTGGCTTCAACACGCTCCTCCCCGAGCAGTCTGGGGCGATCTCAGCACCTCCACCCTGGGGCGCGCCCCAGGGGTGGCACCAGAGGCGTCGCGCCAGGGCGTTGAGACCGCTCTGGATTGATTGCTCGGGGGGCTTTTGTTGAGGCCATCTGGGCAGGGTTCCTCTCGACTCCTCCGATTCGACTTCTGATTCCGAGTCGGATTCCGGTCCCTCAATGAGGCCTCACTGCTCTGTTGATTTCCGCCGATTCAATTCCTCCCGACCTTGTTGCCGATTTCCCCCGATCCGAGTCATTTCGATCGGCGGTTCAATCTATCGTTTGGATTCTGGGCTTTCCTGGCTGGGACTGTTCGAGGAGCCTGTTGAGGCCAGCCAGGGTTACCCGGCGGGGCTGCCTGCGCGCAGCCCAAAGCCTTGCCATCTGGAGGGCCCCAGAGGCCTGCAAAGCCAGCCGCACTGCAAAGAGGAAACAGAGCCCAGAACTACCCCCAGAGAGTTTTGCCCTCGAACCTCGGTGTGAGAGCCACGGCCTCGCCGCTGTCGAGTTGAGGCGCGTCCCCCTGCGCCTCGGCCCCCCTGCGTGCGGGGCGGGAGCCTGGCGTTGGAACATCTATACTGGATTTGCATCAAGCCCCCCACCTGTCAAGGAACAAAAGAGGCACCAAATCCTCAAGGTCCGCGCGGATGTTTAGAATCGGCGCTGCCCCCCACCCCTGGCGGCGCTCCTGCACCGACCCTGGCGCGCTCCGCGCGCCAGGGAGGGGATCTAGCGCAGATCAAAGAAATCCGCGCGGACCTCCGGGAAAGTATGTCTATGCCGGCCCCAGGAGGAAGGGCCAAATCCGTCCAACACGGAAATATCCCGAGGCTTGGGTTCATAAACTTCGACCGCTCGGGGAACAGATTACTAGACCCCGGGGTGCGGTGGATGTGGAAACGTTCGGAGCTCCCGGGGCCCAAATAGATCCATATCTCCGCCTTCCCTCGGCGTCCTGGTAGATCGGTTCCCCATACGGTGAATATGTATAAGTCGGGGACTCACATTACATGCGTGGCGTGCACGGGGCACGGCGCTTCAAGAACTTGGTAAGCCCAGCTAGCCCGGCCAGCTGCCCAGCTACCCGGCAGTCCAGCTTCTCGAGGGCCCAGTCGGTGGCCCAGGAGCAGGGCGCAGGCCGGCAGTTGTTGGTGCGTGCAAGCGGGGCAGGAGGAGGAGGAGGAGGTGGGCGGAAGGTGCGATTTCGAGGCAGGCATGAGGGCTTCCCGGAAGCCAACCTGCCTTCCTGCTCAGAATCCCCCGATCCCATCTAAGGATTGCCCCGCCGCCAAACCCCTCTCGGCTAGCCGCCAAGTCAGAGCACATCCCCCCTCCAGCCGTGAGGTGTTCGATCATGGACCCCTTGTTGACTGCAGCCAACCACTTGTCGCGCTGGAAGATCGCCCAAGACCGCGGGAACCTGCCGAAGACCGCCCAAGCCTGTCAGAAGAGCACCGAAGACCGCCCAAGGCCGGTTGGTGGCAATGAGCCCATGGTCGAATGCGCAGCTTCCGTGAGAGGCGCTGGCGGTGTGCTTTGGCCAGCTGGCCGGATCCTCGCAGCTGCGGGCGTTGAGGCAGAAGTGCCAGGGCCTCGCGGCGGACTCGCAGGGGCGCGTGGGCAAGGAGCCCGCCCAGGAGGAGGTAGGGAGGAGGACGATTGCGTGGAGGAAGAAGAGTCATATTCACTCCAGCTTATCTATGTGAGTTCAATCGTCGGGGCTGGGCAGCATTATTTCTATGTTGGCCGACGCTCGCTGTGTTTGCACGTCCGCCTGGATTGATGCTGCAGTTACTCTTCGACAGGAGGAGGGCGGACGTGGTACGAGGGACGTATGATGGAGGGGGGGATGAGTGAGAAGGGAGGAGGGACGGAGGGGGAAGGAGGATCTAGGCAGGAGGGGAATGAGAGAGAAGGAGCAGGAGGAGGCCAGCGGGAGGAGGGAGGAAGGAGGAGATGTGACGACGGAGGAGAGAGCATACTGCGCATTGAAAGAAAAGGTAAGGGTGCCAATGGAATCAACAACAGGGCATTCTTCCTGTACTGTGATGGGATGCGTGAGCGGTCCGCCTCCCCCCGGGCCGCTTGTGCTATCCGAGGTTCGTGGCGAAGTGAAGTCTATCACGCCTATGTGTCCCTCCTTTCCTTCCCCCTCGTCGTGCACATTCCCATCATTAAACCCCAGTGCCTTGTCCACTCCCACTGAAAGTCAGTGAATTCGGTTGCAAACCATGGGAGCCGTGTAAGTAGATCCCCGGAATTCTGTCTTCACAGTGCATTAGAGTGCGCTAGCGTCGGGTAGTCGATGAGAAAGCGCCGATAATAGCGTCTATTCGCATCGAGTTAGCGGCGAGTCGCGTCGATGTGCGCCGCCTAGCGTCGGTTAGCGTCGATTTGAAAGTGCAGAAGGTGAACAAGTCCAAAGGTTCCTTGTAAGGCTCTAGACGGCGGGCACAGAAGACAAGTTCCGCCCCCCGAATGAACGAATGCGTATGGTGTTTTTCTTGTGGGTGTGGACGATACTCGCGTGCTCATCCAGCAGGCCAGTGTGCTCCAACCCGAGAAGGAACCCATGATGGCATCGATTTGGGTGCGACGTGCGCTGAAGAGGAGGATGTTTACAGGAGGAGGGTGCGGCGGGATACTTTCCTCTCACCCTTGCCCAGTTTACCGACCAGGTCAGCTCCGCCAGATGTCAAGCCTCGTGGTCAGGCGACAGTGCTCGAGGAGTGAGTCGTCTTTGCCATGGCTGACCCGTGGTCCGCCAGCGAAGCGCGAGGATGTTGCGGGGTGCTGCTACCGCGGACGACGGTACGTACACGAGCTGACCCTGTTCCGTCCCGAATCCCAACGCCTGCGCCGCGACCGGGCCTCTCCAGGCGGCAGGTGACGGCTCATCCCCCCCTTCCTCCTCGATATCCAATCCTCTATCCTCGATCCTTCTCCTCCTCCTCCTCCTCTTCCTCCTCCTCCTCCTCCTCCTCCTCCTCCTCCTCCTCCTCGATCCACCTCGATACTCCTCGATCGTTCTCCTCCTCCCTCTCCTCGCCCGTCCTCCGCGCGGCGGGCGGAGGACGAGCTCGCGGGGCTGGTCCGCGCCACCGCGCTGGCGGGCGCCGCCACGCTGCCCTTCTGCGTCGCCGAGGCGCTGTCCACCCTGGACCTGGAGGCCTCCTGTCGCCCCTCCCCTCCCCCCCTCCTTTTTGGAGGAGGAGGAGGAGGAGGAGGACGAGGAGGAGGAGGAGGAAGAGTGAGAGGAGGAGGAGGAGGAGGAGGAGGAGGAGGAGGAGGAGGAGGAGGAGGGCGCTGGGGCGCGGAGTTGCTGGAGCAAGGCGCCAGAGGCGCGCCTGGAGACGGGGCTGGCGCGGCGCGCGAGCGACCGCGGCCGTGGCGAGACCGAGGCGGCCGCGGTTGAGGCGCGCAGCGGCCGCAGCGCGCGGCCAGGCGCGCAGTCTGGAGCGGCCGGGCGGCGGCCCGGCGGCGGCGGCGGCGGCGGCAGCGGGGCGCGGCGGCGGCGTGGCGCAGGGGGCTGCCCGGCGCTGTTGCTGCGGGAGGCGCCGGGGGAGCGGCGGCTGGCGTGGCGGCCTGGAGCGCCGGGCCGCGCTCGCGGCTTGCCACCTGGTCGTGCTGGTCCCCGTGCATGCCCAAAGTATAGGCCCTGGACAGCGCACCCCCTCCCCCCGGGAGCGGCCGCCCTTTGCGCGTCGCTCTCGGGGGAATCATACCGTTCGAGGGAAGGTGGGGGAGTGCGCTGGTTCCTGATCAACGAGCGTCGGCCGCGCGGGGAAGACTCGCGGCCGCCTGCTGGAGGAGGCAGAGGAGTAAGGCGCGACGACGACGACGACGCGGACGACTACGAACGACGGGGACGATGCGGAGGGCGAGGAGGGGAGGAGAAGGGTGACGAGGAGACGGCGCGGATGGGGGATGAGGACGAGGACGAAGGTGGGGAGGGTGACGAGGGCGAGGAGGAGCAGAGAGGAGGTCGACTTGGACGAGGAGGAGAAGGACCTAGAGGCCTCCCAACCCACAGGGCGAGGAGGAGGAGGTCGAGGTCGAGGACGAGGAGTAGGAGGAGGACGACGACGAGGACGATGGAGAATGAAGAGGAGAAGGACAAGGAGGCGGAGGATGAGGACGACGACGAGCAGGACGCCGTCTTTCTGTGTCGCCGAGGCACTGTCCACCCTGGACCTGAAGGCATTCCAGATCTGGGCGTCGCATTTTTTTCACACGGGGCGTTGTCGACCGGGCTCGGGCCCCTGAACCCTCGGATCGACTTGGCTCGAGAAGCGTCGCAAAAAGGGGGATCCAGATTGCATGGGAGTGCCGTGCGGCTTTGGAGGCATAGGGAGGCCAGCAGGGCGGGGTCGGCGGAGGTGAGGCGCAGGACGCCTTGGCCAGGAAGGCATCGGCGAGCTTTGGGCAACTGGGAGCCTGTGGGCGGAAGGGGGGCGGGGTGTGGTCGAGATGGTGCAAATCTTAAGGGGGTGCGGCCTGGAGTCGGAAGGGGCGGGGGGACTGGGAAACAACAAACCAACACGACGACGGACATGACCAATATGTAAAGTGGGCTTGAGGTCTGATGGGCTATGGATGCAGAACCAGATGGTCGGCAGACAGCCAGCCAGCTTTACGTTCAAATCACCTGGGTCTTTCATTACAAGTCCGGGCGGGATACCTCCTCGTGGCACGGCAAGGGTAAGGCTCAAGCGAAAAAGGATGAGGGTTTCTGGGTTTCGCGTAAAGACAGCCACTATGGGGAGCCATGATCTGATTGCCACAAGATGTAATGACCCCGCTTGCTTTATTGGGAGAGGACCATGGTGTGCGTACACACACAAATACAGTCGGACCGAGGTGTAAGATCGAGGTCGGCTCGGGGAGGGTACCCTAATGTATTGTCGTGTTTGTTGGACGTTCTTGTGCACCTTGAGGAGTGCACCCTCGAGGGATAAATTCTCACGATTATGAGTGATGTTATTGTGGCACAGGTCCGATTGCAGATGGAGAAACAGAGAGAGAGAGGGAGAGCAACAAAAATAAGTTCACAACCATCTTGGCGACGAACCCGACAATATGCAAGTGTGAGTGCCGCAGTAGTGCATGTCTTTTTCGGTGGGGCGAAATATGGGGCACGAAGCGCTTCACTGGGTGGCGCGCACAACTGTGGTCACAGCCACTGGGGCCTTCGGTACTGGATGGCGCGGGACGCATGTGGTCACAGCCACTGGCGCCTTCGGTGGATCTCCATATGGGGCCACGAGATGCCGTACTGGGTGGCGCGGGACGCATGTGGTCACAGCCAGCGGGGCCTTCGGTGGGTCTCCGTTTGGGGCCACGAGACGCCGTACTGGGTGGCGCGGGGCGCATTTCATCACACACACACACACACACACACACACCAGGGCCTTGGGGCCTTGGGCGGAACTCCCGAGGGGGGCACGAAACGCCTTACAGGGTGGCGTGGGACGCATGTCGTCACAGCCAGCGGGGCCTCGGTGGCGCTCCCTATGGGGCCACAAAACGCCGTTCTGTGTGGCGCGGCACGCATGAGATCACGGCCACCGGGACCTTCGCTGAGGCTACCTTTGGGGCCACCAAGCGCCGTATTGGGTGGTGCGGGACTCATGTGATCACAGCCACCGAGGCCTTCTATGGGGCCACGAAACGCCGTACTGGGTGGCGCGGGACGGATTTGATCACAGCCAGTGGAGCCTTCGGTGGGGCCCCCCATGGGGCCACGAAACGCCGTCCTTGGTGGCGCCGTACACATGTGATCACAGCCACGGGGACCTTCGGTGGAGTTCCATATCGGGCCACGGGAGGCCGTACTAAGTGGCCCGGGACGCGTGTGGTCACAGCCATTGCCGTCTTCGGTGAAGCTCCTTGTGTGGCCACGACAGGCCGTACCGGGTGGCGCGGGACGCATGTGGTCACAGCCATTGAGGTTTTCGGTGGGGCTCCTTTTGGGGCCGCGAAACGCCGTCTGGGCGGCGCAGGACGCATCTGATCACAGCCATTGGGGCCTTCGGCGGAGCTCCCGATGGGGCCACCAAGCGCCGTACTGGGTGGTGAGGGGCGCATGTGGTCACAGCCACTGGGGCCTTCGGTGGAGCTCCCTATGGGGCCACGAAACGCCGTACTGGGTGGCGCGGCACGCCTGTGGGAAGTTCATCAAGGCACGCCTGGGGACCCCGTGTTGAAAAAATCAAGGCATCGCATGTCTGGGCTCCGATGTTCGACGGCGCGGGCTCCAGCGTCGTGAGAGGTCGCGCCCGGGGCCCCCGAGCTGATCTTTCTGCTGCATTTCCGCGAGCCGGATCGTTCCGTGAGGGCCCCGGTAGGGCCCGAGTGTGGGCGAACACGCCCCGAGCCCATATCTCAGGGGGGGGCAGGCTCCTGACCCATGCTGCCCGACCGCCCAATCTGGGCCGGATTGCGTGGGGAGGATCCCGCCGCACCGCCGATGCATCGGCGATGCGGCACGCTGCGGAGCCCGAGTCGCCGATGCATCACCGATGCGGCGCGATCTTCCGCCCCCGTCTAGGCTGCCTCCAGTGCTCGCCATAAGGATGGGAGTCCTGAGGGAAACGGATCTTGTGGTCTTTCCGTTCGTTTCGGGCTCCCCAGGCCCTCTGCGGCCCCCGGGGCTGTCACAAAACAGCTCAGGATGAAAAGCAGGTCCCGCGGAGAAGCCCTAGCATCCAGGACCCGTTTCCCTCGGTACCCCTTTCCTTCATCCTCTCAAGGCATCTTTGCACCACCATGGGGCCTGGCAAGGGTCATCCTTGGCCCTGCGACAGTGTGCATCTATACGCCACCATCGTTCCTGTCAAGGGCCATCCTGGCCTCGGCAGACACCATGGCAGGGTCCAGGATGGTTCTGGCCAGGCACGGAGGTGTGCAGACGCTCCGGGCATGCCCCATGGCCGACGAGGCCCTGACCAGCGCCCCCCTCTCGGCCCCCCTCCCCGAGGGCTGCGGCCGCGTCGCGAGCGACGACTGGCTGGCCTGGCTCGTGGCGGCCGCCGAGGCGTGGCCCGGGCCGCCCGTCCGTGGGCCGCCCTCTTCCAAGCCCGGGTTCCCCGGGCAGTGCCCGCGTTTCTTTGGGGGTCGGTTTGCTCTCGCGTCTCGGGTGTTCGATGCGTCTGCCGAGGTCTGCGTGGTGGGCGCCTCGTGGGCGCACCCCCTGCGCGGGCTGGGTCTGTCGAGGCTTCGCCTGGTGGGCGGCCGTGGGTGCATCGTGGGCGCCTCGCGTGTCTGTAGCACATAAGCTTGCACTTCGCTGTTGCATTGCTTACATCATTGTGTTCTCCCACCAGCAGAAAAGGTAAGGGTCACTACCGTCCCTCTCCCCCCCTGGGGTTATCGATTCCCCCTGAGACACCGTATCATTTACACCGACGATTCCACCGCCCCGTTCGTCTTCCATGCGAGATCATACCATTCTTGCCCAGCTGGTATTGACCCCCTTCACCCTGGCCCATCATGCCATGCGCGCATACTCGTTTATATCAAACATAAGTTCAATCCCTTGCACAAGCCTCCCACGAACTCAACACGCGCGTGCACATGTCGAATCCATACTAAACATGTTTGTCAGACAAGCAGTCCAACACAAGCATTGTGACAAATATGTTGTTGCATTAAACATATTGCAGGTTGTCTGTCCGCGCGCAGTTGCTGAACCCATGGGATAACCATATCATTTCAGCGATCTCGTCCAGATTCGCGTGAATCTAACATGCGCTCAGTTCACGAACCCGTATCAAAGTATAGTTTGTTGGCCACATGCGCGCGCCGCCATGCACGCGTGTCGAATTCCTTACAACATCACTGGTTTCCGAGGCATTTCAAGATCGAGCTCTTCAGCGACAATTGCACAACCACGTGTGGTGTACTAGAAAGTCTGCCAGGCGACTCGAATCTCTGCGCGCACATGTGTTCGTCGCTCTCATCAGCACCATCGCATTACCGCCATTATCGCCATCGTCAATCGACGCCATTGCCAGCAGCATCATCACAAGAAACCTTCATCACCCGACGCATGGAGATCCTCATTGCTATCGTCATCGGTAGCATCGTCGCCGTCATTGGCCTTTCCATCGTGATCGTCCTCATCGCCTTCATCAGCGCCAGCACATGTCATCATCGTTGCCGACGTTGCCGACGTCATCAGGATGTCGCGCCCGCCCTGGTCGCCGACCCGCAAAGACCGCGCGCCAGCCCGGCCTCAGAAACGCGCTGGGAAGTTCCCACCAGTGACCGCCATCGTGCTCGCAGCGGGTGTGTTCAACCAGTTGGTCGCCCTGCGCCCCAGCTGGCCCGCGCCGGCGCGACCGCAAAGATGGGCTAGCAAGTGACAACTAGTAGCCGCAATCGTCGCCGCATGGGTTTTGCCAAACAGGTTGCAGGAAAGAAAGTGGGATGCCTGTGCGAGCGTGAGAGTAGACGGCTTCAAGCTCTTGCAACTTGTTTACATCACATAGCTTACACCACAAGGCTTGCACCACACGCTGCCTTCACCACATCGTTTGCACCACACCTAGCTTATACACTACCTAGCTTGCACCACACGTTTGCACCACGTTCCTTACACCACATTGCTTGCACCACACACAGCTTGAATAACGGTGCGTGCAGCACGCGTGAAGGGCTTACACCGCGTAGATTGCACAAGATGTATACGTGTACGTTCCGTGGCGATTTTGGCTCAAGCCACGGTGGCCCGAGGGATGGCCTCCGCCACGCGGGCCGATGGAGATCCGCGGTCAATGCTCGCGACGGGCTCCCACACGGTAGCTGGCGGCGCAGGTGCTGATGGCACCGCGCAGGCCCGAGATTTCCGGCAGCGGCCCTTGCCCACGTCCGAGTCGGAGACCCCGCTTGCTTCAGGCCACTCCCAGCAGGAGGTGGACGCGCGGCAGGTGCGGGCCCACCAGATGGAGGTCATCCAGGCCCACTTCAACAGGTGGGTCCGCATCTTCACGCTGCTGATGTGCATCCTGCTGCCGACCATGCTGGGCCTCTTCACCTGGCTGGTGTACTCCCTGGTGGCCGACTTCGACCTGGAGTGCGACGTCCCGCTCAAGGCGTGGACCATAGTTGTGTGCTCCAACATTGCGTACCACCTCAACTGTGGCCTCGGGTCTGTGCACACACGGCTGATGCAGTTGTGTTGCAAGTACGACCTCACCGAGAGCCGCCCAGCTCCCTGGTACATTCCAACGAGCAGGCGGTCAAGGAGGGCAGGGTGCTCCAGGTACGTGCGGCTCTACAAAATGCTCATGTTGCTGCTGACGTTCGCGTGGCACTGTATCGGGCTGCATTGGGTCCGCATCTCGGACACCTGCGGCGACACCTCGCCGCTGCTCTACGAGGCCGTCAAGGTCTACGCAGCCTTCTCCGTCGTCTTCAACGTCTTCATGTATATCAACGCCCTGGGGACACACAGGCTTGTTATGTTTCTGCTTCAGAACGGCGTGATCAAGACGAATGAAGCAGCACCGGAAGGCACTCTGGAGCAGTGTAAAATAGTAGAGTTCAATCCAGATGACTTCAAGGAGAATGCGGAGTGCAGCATCTGCATGGAGGACTTCGACAGCGCGCAGCAGATCCGGAGGACCGCCTGCGGCCATGTCTTCCACGGGAAGTGCCTGAGCGGGTGGCTGCACATGTCCCGCACGTGCCCGCTGTGCCGGACAGACCTCGTGAACGTCACCGTGGCGCCCGACGTGAAGGGCAATCCAGCGTCGCCCGTGTGAGTCAGCCACGCGCATGCGCGCCGCCAAGTGGGTCCAGCGACCGCGCTGGTCTTCAGTTTCAGAACTTTCGGCTTCAGTGCGACGGTCGTATGGGGACGCCGCCCGTCAGAAAGGCTTGGCAATAATGACTGGCGACTGGTCCGCTTACTGCGGCTTCTGGTGCATGTAGGAAACGGGCAGGTTCGGTTACAGACATTGCTTGGTGCGATGTGGTCTAGGGTGGAGTGTCAACTTCATAGCGATGCTGGAGCTTCGAAGGAAGCCAGCTGTTTTCACAGCGGTGGTGCCAGTTGATCGAAGCTTAAGTTGCTCGGCAACGTGGCGTAGGGCGCACTTCATCCTCCTTGATATGCTCTGTACTTGCTCCCTGAGTGCTGCCAGGGGGGGGGGGGGAAATGATGTATACGTGTACGTGTGTGTGCGTGTGTTCCCGAAGAAATGCTTATACTTAGAGCATCTTGCTTGTCTTGTCAGGAACTGGGCCCGTCTGTTGACCCAGTCCCGTTCCCGATGAAAGGCCCATCTCTTGGCTCGGCGGCCCCGGACCGTTCGCCGCCGCCCGGTTACACCCCCCCTCTGTTGCAGTGCAATCGCATTTCGTTGCAATCGCATTGCGTTGCAATCGCATTGCATTGCATTGCTTACTGTTGCTTTGCTATCGTAAGGCGTTGCAATCGCATTGAATTAAATGCGGTGTTTCCGGTGTCTTCCCATTATGTTGCATTGTTTTGCTTTGCAGTGTTTTGCAGTGCGTTGCACTTCTCTACATCGCATTACATAGCATTGGAATTACTTTCCATTGTTTTTCTTTGATACGGCTTCCATCGCATTGAGTTGCATTGATTTGCATTGTCTTGCTTTGGTTTGCTTTGCATCGCATTGCATTGATTTGCATTACGTTGCTTTGATTTGCAAGGGTTTGCATTGATTTGTATTGATACGGTTTGCGTTGCATTGATTCCAGTTCCTTTTATAGCTTTGCATTGCAATGCTTTGCTTTGCGTCGCATTACTTCTGGTTCCTCAATCAGTGGTTGCACCGAAGGGGTCCTCGTGGATTCTGACAGATTTGGCGAAAGTCCCGGGCTGGTTTCGGTAGGCAGCTGTGTTCCCGGGTTCCCCGTTCTGGGATCCCAGGCTCCCGGTTCCTAATTCAAGGTTCTGGAACGATTTCAGAAGGCCGCTGCGTTCCCGAGTTCCTTCTTCCTTGTTCCCGTCTTCCCGGCAGTGTAAGGTCGGAGTTCCCGGTTTCTTGGGTCCAGGGTTCCCGGCAGTGTAATGTTGGGTGGTTTCCCGGGTTCCAGGTTCGGTGGGCGGTTAGTTTTTTGGTTTCTTGGTCTCCGATTCCAGGGTCCACGGCACTGTAAGTTTTGGTCCGTTTCCTGTTTCTTGGTTTTTGTTGTAGAATGGTGGCACCATAAGTTTATTGGGTTCTGGAGATGTTGGTTGTGGCCAAGCGCTTGGGTCGTTGGTCGTAAAGAATACAGGGGCCAGTGGGTTGCAAGCGGAGTTGACCAGAGGGGTTGGAGAGAGCGAGAGGGGGAGGGAAAGAGAGGAAATTAACGGGAATGTGCGACCGCTGTTGGGTGTAATAGCAGGAATGGACGTAGTACATGTTGATAGTACATATCAGAGAGCGTTGGGCGAAGTTGGGTGTGGAGAGGAAAGAAGGGCGAGGTACACGGAGAGAGACAGAGAGCGAGAGAGAAGAGAGAGGGAGAGAGAGAGAGAGAGAGAGAAAGAAAGAAACATTGAGTTCATGTCTCTTTATAGATATTCGTATAAATGTGTATGTATACAGTTGGGGGAGGCCTGGGACAATAGAGTTCATAGCAGGGTGTGAGGGCACACCAAGTAAGCAGAGACCGCATGTATATGAAATGCACACGGTAGAGCGAAGGAGGGATAGGCCTATAAAGAGAAGGCGAGTGCAGGCGTGGAGCGCATTCTGAAACTCAAAGGCATCCACTGATTGTTGTTTTTCTCTGGCTCATGTTCTGCACTGGTTTACATTGCGTTGCATTGGTTTCCATTGCTTTGCATTGCGTTGCGTTGCATTGCTTCGCGCTGCTTTGCACTGCTCCGTATTGATTTACACTGGTATGCATTGAGTTGCATGTTTTTGCATTGCTGTGCATGGATGTGCATTGCTTGGTACTGTCAGCATGAATTTGCATTGTTTACGTTGCTTTGCATTGTATTGCATTGCTTGAGCCACATCGATTGCACTTGACGAATTGCACCACATTGATTTTACCACCTGGATTGCGCAGCATGATTTAGAAGCAGGCTCTGTTTATGGTCCACGCTGGCAAACATGTTCGGCCAACGGAGGGAAGAGACACCAGCCCGATGACTGAACATTCCTGGGCCTTCGCTCAGCAGCCCGGTCCTGTCCAATTCTTCCGAATGATGCGTGTGCTGACGGTTTCGCGTGTAGGGGCGTGCATTCTGAACGTGTTGTTTCTGCCGTTCATCTGGACCCGCTCAAGCCTCTGCTGCTGGAGGCTTCCTGAGTTCTCTGCGTCATATGGTGTCCTCTGCTGGGCGCTCTCGCCCCGCTCTGGCGCGCTGCGGACCTCGCGGGTCGGCCTGTGGGTCCACGAGGATGCCGCAGGACAGCCAGGGTCTTCCGCCCCGGCTGTGATTCTTCACGGCACGCACTCAAGGAAGGGGGCCTGGAGAGAATCGCGGACCTCCGACGGCGTTGTTCGATAAGAAGTGCTACGCTGTTTCTCGATCTCGGCTGCCTGGGCGAGAAACTCCCCTGGAGGAGGGGTCGCGGGCCCTCTGGGGCCGCGCATTCAAACAAGCATGTCGCCGGATGTCTTCATCCTGGGGGGGTCCCCAGGCCCGTGGACGGCCATTGGGAGCGCGAAGGTAGCGAATACATTTTAGGGCTTCCGTCCTGAATGCCCCGCTTCCCTCTTGCGCACCGACGTCTGATCTCGGGGTCCGCGCGGATTTCTTGGGTCGGCGCTGGCTCCCCCCGTCGGGGAGAACGGAAGGGGCAGCGGGTTGGGCCAGGGGAGGGGGGAGGCGAATGTTGCGGCATGCAGCTGGTCTAGGCCCCGCCCCCAAACGCATCCCTCGGTATCCGATCTGGGGTGGGGGCTGGAAGGCCAGGTGCAGCTGACTTGCCAACCCTCTCTCTGCTATCCTCCACTTCCCGTCCAGTTCGGCCCTTCTCATATCGAGCTGGTGGCGGCGTTGGAGGCGCCGCCTTGTTCCTTTTGGGTCAGCTGGCCGAAGTGGCCAGAGCTGGAACGTAAGACTTACGCTCTGACTGTAAGCGGTGTCCTTACTGCTAGCCCTGGAATGGCAAGTGGTGGTAATAATGTTAGCCCCATCATCTCTCATGGGGGGACAGCGCTCCCGGCGGCGAAAAGTTTGTCAGTATTCCCCGTGGCTGCGGCGGTTACAGAGCTGCGCTGTTTAAGGTTGAAATGACTGCTATGGGTCGCGTGATGTCGAGGGATGTGGCTCTGGCGACCTTGAGCAGCTAAGGCATTTCTCATGATCGGCACAAGCGTCGTCTGTAGAATATCACTGGTCCCGTATGACGAGCAAGGAATCGTTGCGAATTGCTTGTCGGAGCAGAAGGATGCTTGGACCCCCCGAATCATCTCTCGAGGGGAGGCGCGGCGTCCTTTCCCAGGGGAGCCCTTCTCGACCGTCTCACGGGGAAGTGTTTCCCGTCGCTCGCCGCTGGAATGGCTTCCAGATCCGTAGGTCCTGGATTAAGCCTGGCAGGGGATTTGCGGGCGGATGTGGCGGTGATATGCCATTCGAGCTCGATCTGATGTGGCGGGTGGAACCAGGTCAGCGCACAGCGCATCGGAGTCGTAGCGAAGTCAAGTATTCAGTGGGATCCGAGGTAAAGTCGAGTCATACTGGCGCAGCGCAGCACATACTGCACGACATATTGACAGCCCATTCCGGCGAGCACACCGCGCTAGCCACTAGCGGAGCATTACCAGTTACCGCGGCGCGCTCTGGGTGGAGATCTGGCACATCTAAGAGAGGCAAGTGTAAGCTCTGACGTTGTCCAAAGCATGTGGTTGTGTGTGTGCCGGCGTGTGCGCGTGGGTGTGCGAAGGAGATACAGTCAAGTTTGGTACAATTCCGCTGTGACAAGGATGCTGCTCCAGTGCTTGCTAGCTGATGCCCGCTTAGCGCATGGCCCGCGTGGGACGCACGGTCGGTGCACTGCCGGTCGCAGTTGCGCCGCCGCACAGTCAAGCTGGGCCGAGCGGAGAAGAGCGCAGGGAGGAGGGCCTCGGGAGAGGATAGAGGCAGACGGGGAGCCCTCCGTTCCGTCATCACCGGTGCTCCGTCCTTGGGCACCAGCATGCTACGGCCTGGTCGCAGAAGATTTGGTCCGGGTCAGAGCGCAAGGGCGCCGGGCCATGACCCGAGGCGCCGCCGGACGCTCGCGCACCAGCTCGCAGTCGAACGCATAGGGCACTGGCAACGGGCGGTCGCCAGACATTTGTGGGAGCTCGACGCTTCGCCCGACCCTTGGGAGCCTTGCCCCCCCCCCCCCCCCCGGACCCAGGGCGTGGACGCTGCCTACAGTCTGGCTGGTTCGATCATGGACAAGGCCCGGGCGGCCCTAGACAGCAAGCAGTTGGACGCTCGATTCGTTGCCAGTCGGCGCGGCGGGCGTGGAGGATCGGAGGATGCTAAGTCCGTGCGGAGTAAGTCCGCACGGAGTGCTCGGTTTCCATCTGGGCTTACCCCTTCCGGACTTAGCCCCTCCCCATAGGATGCTAAGTCCGTGCGGAGTAAATTCGCACGGAGTGTTCGGGCTCCGTTTAGACTTACTCCGTCCAGACGTAGCCCTTCCTGAGAGAAGAAAGTGGGAGGTGCAAGCAGAAGGGAGGCGGAGGGAGGAGGGCGGAAGGGAGGAGGGAATTGAAAAGGAGGTGGAAGTAGAGGTGGACAGGATCAGTAGCGGTGATGGGAGCTCAGGGATGTGTCTTGGCAGGGGCCAGGGGCCACGTCATTACATATGGTTTTGCATTGCTTCCGCATCGTTCTTTGCTTCCCCAGCCCATCTGGGCAGGCATGGTGTGTGAGCACTCGCTCCTCACTTCTCCATTTGAGATTGTCCAATCCAGATCTCCACTTTTTACACGACCCCGCCCCTTCTCTCTCGTCACACTCGGTTGCTGTCTTTGCTCCGTTTCCCATCTCTCCCTCTCGTCTACCCAGACATCCGATGTCCCAAAAATTGTTAAATAAGGGGAGAGGCCCAGAAGTCCCGACCCTCTCCCCAGGGTTGGCCTACTTTTCTGGTTGACCCAAAAGGGGGTCCAGCGAAAAGGGGGTGGTGCAATAGATCTGGTGCAATAGATTTGTGGGGTTGCAATAGATTTGGGGCGTGCAGTACATTCCGGTGCGCAAAAGTATTGCTGGGTTTTCGAGTGCAAGACGGTAGTTGCAATACGATGCAATACAACTCTCTGGCGCAATAATGTGCAATACAATAACCCTCAAGCTATTGCACCACCCCCGTTCAGCTGGACCCCCTTTCGGGTCAACCGAATGATTTATCCCGAGTCATGGGTTAGCGGTACCGCGGCCCGGTGAGGCCCCTCAGCGGCTGAACACGGCGAAGCACGCTTCGCCTGGATGTTTGTCCGCTCGTTCCGTCTGGACTGTTCCTGTTCTATGGGGGGAGGCATGTCCGTACCCACGGCCTCGCGGGCCGCGCCCCTTGTGCCGCGACCCCGCGGATACGGGGCGCGTTTTCGCGAGCGCCCCGCGCGAATCTGGCTCAGGAGGGGTTTGGGTTTGCGGACCGCTCCTCGGATCCAGGCGGGGGAGCCTGTTCGTGGCCGAGGCCCGCCGTGGCCAGGAGTGCCCCTCCGTTCCTCTTCGGCGGCTCCTGAACTGTGGTAGCGCGGTGCCCGTATGTACCCGTTCGGCCGAGGATTCGCGGGATCTCGCCCCAGAGTCTCGGGTCGGGCGAAAGGGGGGGATTGGGAAAGGGGGGGTTACGAAATTTGCTGCATGCAGCTGGTTTCGGCCCCACCGAGGGGCCCATTCCTCGATGCATGGCCACCTCCGGCGCCGGGAGGCGCCGGGAAAATCAGCTGCGTGAGCTGATTCTCAAACCCCCCCTTTGCTATCCCCCCCTTTCGCCCGACCCGAGAGTCCAGACTGCGAGGGTGTGGATGAGGATGTGTTCGCCGCTCGTGGCGTCCTGTCCCCCTCCCCCCGCGCGGCCAGGCCTTCCAGGCGGCGGGCGCGGCGCGCCGAGGAGCGGCTCCGCGCCAGGCCGAGGGGCAGTGCAGCAAATGCACGCTCTCGCTGCCGCCGCCGATGCTGGTGGCGCTGCTTCCGCTTCTGCTGGAGGAGGAGGAGGAGGAGGAGGAGGAGGAGGAGGAGGAGGAGGAGGAGCAAGAGAGGACGGAAGCATGGGGCGGGACGGGGAGGGCTCAGAGGAGGGAGGGGGACAAGGGGGGAAGGCAGGGGGGTGGCCAGGGGGGCGGCCCTCCTTCCGTTCTGCTGCTGTCGGCTGCAGTCAAGACAACGAAGTAAGGGCCACTTTGGGGTCAGGAGGGGCTCTGGTCGTCGTGCCTTTCCTCAGGCATCCGTCGGGGAGCCTCCTCGAAGCCGAGGCTCGCCATGGCCAGGAAAGTTCCTTCGTTTCTTATTCGGCGTTCCTTTTGGTAGCACGATAGCTGCACGCGTCAGAGAGGCCCGTGGTAAGGCTTTGAGCTTGCGCACGGCCAGCCCCCCAGGTAGTCCCCGTCGGCCTCAGCAGGCCCCCCGAGTAGTCCCAGCTGGCCTCAGCAGGCCCCCGGCGCCCCGGGGGTTCTCAGCACTCTAGGGTTGAGATGTTAAGACCGCCCAAGACTATTCGGTGGGCCTGTTGATGCCATCTGGGGCTACACGGGGGGCCTTTTGAGGCCAGCCGAGACTATTTGGAGGGCTGTCTGCTTGTGGCTCTTCGCCGCAGTGACTTTTCTACAGGGGTCCCTCCAGCACTGCTTGCGCCCTGAGAGTTGCCCCCCCCCCCTCCCCTCTCTGGCAGCCTTCCGAGCCGCGCATCAAAGGTCACTCTTGCCCAGGGTCACTCTTGCGTGTGGCCCAATTGTTGCTATGGTGGTGGTTGGTATGCTGCCTACGGCGTTCGCAGCTGCACAAGCTTGGATCACCAAGCACACATGCATAGGCGCACACACGTCACGCACCAAGGCCACGAAAGTTCGAAATGAGCGCGAATGCGGGCAGGAATGCACAACAAAAATTGAGCAAGAGCATGAGCACGATCATACATACATACATGCATACATACATACATACATACATACATACATACGTACGTACGTACGTACGTACGTACGTACATACATACATACATACATACATACATACACACGGGCAACTTCATTCGAAGACACGGCACAACCCTGAATTGTTGGAGCTCTGCGCTGATTTCTTGGGTCGGCTCTGGACCTCCTCCCTGGCGCGCGGAGCGTGACAGGGGCTGCGCCGCAGGCGCCGTCAGGGGGCCCAACGCCGTTCTAAGACATCCGCGCGGAGGTCCAACAGTTCTTGATCCTCTCATCACAGGCACATCAAGACACACGCACAGGCCACCGCGGCGATGCACTATCCGCTGGCCAGGCGCGGGCGGCAAGCGCAGGCGCGAATTGCAGAGGAACACGCTCGAGCAAATGCCGAGTGGCGATTGCGCTGGGGCAAAGGCCGTTAGCTCACGGGTGAGGGGCGTGCCGACGCGAGCGGGGGAAATACATCAAGCGAGTTTGACACGTATCCGGCGACAGTCATGCACACAGCACAGGCGAGCGGTGGGAGGGAAAGACGGGACGACGACGACGACGACGACGACGACGACGACGACGACGACCGAGGGGCAAGAGGAGGCCCGAAGCCAGCAGAGGCGAGGGAGACGAACGACGATGCACGACCAGATGACAGGACCCACTCCACGTGATGGACGGCGCAAAAATTACCACTTGGGGCCCCTGGGGGCTCTGGAGCGGCTCTGGATTTCGGGCTGTTAGTCAGATCTAGATCGGGGAGCCTCTTCGTAGCCGCGGCTCGCCGTGGCCATGAAAGCTCATCTGTTCCTTATTCAATTGAACGCCCCTGAGGGGGCAGACACCGCCGGCCCACTTTTTGCGGGACCCCAGAGTATCTTGGGGGTGGGGCCCAGCGCGGCCCCAGAGGGTCCAAGAAGCTTCGGGAGACGGCGCAAGAGGTCGGTGCTGCTGCCGCAGACCGCCGGCCGACGCTGTTTTGGGAACGTGGGGGGTTTGGGAGGCTTGGTGCTGAAAAGGGGGGGGAACCTCTTCCACGCTAACGCGAAGTTAGTGGGAGGGGTCGAAGACGGCCCCAGAGGGCCCAAGAAGACGCGGAGCAGAGCCCAAGAAGATCCCCAGAGGGCCCCAACAGGGTGTGAAAACGAGCGAAGAGGGCAACCAAAGGTGTCGGAGGAAACCGAAGAGGGATACAGAGAGGCAGAAAGGAGCTCTCCGACGTGATTTTGAGGCCTCCGAAAGCCGTGCAGGGACCTCCTGCCTGCGCCCCAGACAACCCAAAAAGGCGCGAAAAAGGCGGCCGGATGGTCCCGGGAAGCTTTGAGGACGGAACGGGAGGCCTTGGGGCTATTCTAATGTGGTTTGGGAGGCCTCAAGAGTGTCACAAGATGCTGCAGGAGAGCCCAAAAAGGCGCAAAGAGAAGGCCGAAGCGGCGAAAATCGTCAAAAAATCAATTGGGTTTGGGAAGGTGCTCGGCTTCTTCGGGTTTTCGGCGGAACATGCTTCGAAGCGGGCTTCGGAGGGGTCCGAGCCGGCGCCGGAGGGCCCCAACAATGATCGAAATGGGCCCAAGAGGGCGCCAACAGGCTCCGAGAACTGCTCAGGAGGATTTCTGAGGAGGTCCCAAACACTAACTGGAGGCGTTCAGAAGTCTCCCGTGCGAAGGCCTGCTTGAGTGAAGGGCTAAATAACGGCCAGCAGACGCCCAGGGTGCAGCCAGGGCCCCTGGGCCGGCGGGATACGCAGGTTGCGGGGAGGACCCTGGGAGGGGGTGCCAGGGCTCTGAGAGAGGGCATGTGTACGAGGAGTGCTTGGGCAAGGGTCTGAGGGGAAAGAATTCGTGCAGACGATGCGGCGGGGTTCTCACACGCCGTACCCGGGTGGGGCGGCGGATCGATTCGCTCATTCCGCCGATCCATATTGCATGATCACTGAAGGTTCGTCGCGTGCCCGGGGCCAATGCGGCGCCGCCGAGGAGGAGGAGGAGGAGGAGGAGGAGGAGGACGAGGAGCCGTTGCCCAATTCGGGGGCGTGCCCCCCCCGCCACGCCGCAGCCCTCGACGCAGGGGCGGGGGGTCACGCATCGGGCGACAGGCTAAGCGTGCCAACCTCCACAGGGGAGGTACGCCGCGTAAGGAACGAGATCGCACACCGAGGAAATGTCTCATGCTGCTTCGAGGCCTAGAGGTTCGCGCCATGGCATGCTCAGTTGTTTGTTTCTGCGGCGCACGCTCGCACAGGAAAGCTTTTAATCGCATAGGCTTCGCCACACGAGTAGGCATATCATTTGGCAGGTACCGCATTCCGGTCGATGTTGAAGACGTATGAAGACATATACATGTTGACTAGAGTACCGTTCCATGTCCAAACACAGTCAAAAGTCGATAACCACTTGTAAGCCTAGCACCATTCCCCACATGTTCGCCGCACGCAAACAAACTGTCTTGGCAAGGGAACGAAGGTGCGCCTGCCTTTCAACCACGCCTGTTGCTCCCGCCAATCGTACAGAGCGTTTCTACTGCTCCTTTTCCATCGCATCCACTGACGCATACGCCACCTGGTCCCGGGTCCGACACCCAGGGCGCCGTGTCCAAAGAGAACCGCGAAGAGGGCACCGAGCACGAGGAGGCCACCGACCAGGGCCAGCTACAGGCCAACGCCAAGGAGGAGACCGAGGACAACGCCAATAGCCCGACCCAGACCTTCAGGGACAGGCCACCTCCGCCCCGAGCAACGAGTCCGACTCGTTCGCCTGGCGAACAGGCCCGCCCTGAACGGGTCCGATGGGGACGTTTGGCGAGGGGGACCCTACCACGGGACGGCTCCAAGTCAACGTGGCCAAAGCCACGGCGTGCGCCAAGAAGGACAATTTCTTCCTTGCCGAGCGCTCGCAGAAGATCCTAGACCAGGAATCCCTGCGCGAGGCTCACAGATTCGACCGCTTCACTTCAATCTATCCGCCAATGACCACGTCTTCCACCAGCTGTGGGAAAGAGGCAGCAATAATTCTGGCTGCATCAAGCAGCTAGCTTCTCGCAGACACGGCTACCAGCAGTACCTTCTTCGAGGGCACATATGCCGCGCAGCTTTCATAGCCAGCCATGTTTTTTTACGAGGTTTGGGGTTCTGAGTGACCCCCCCGCTGTCCAGTCACCCTCGAAACGAGTGAGCCCACTAGCCGCAGACCGGGACGCGAAGACAACGCTCGTTCCCCGTGCCCCGCGCGCGCGAAAACAATCGCGCACCCTCTCCCGGTGCCCCTCCGAAGCGGCCTCGCGCGCGCATCAGCACCGCTTGGCTCTCCGATCTTCGCGCCTCGAGCATGGGCGTCGTTTCGATCATGATGCCCTTGTTGCCCTCGCTTCGATCATGATGCCCTTGTTGCCCCTCCCCCCGGACTCCGCCGTCTCCGCGGCCGCCCCCGGGGGTCCCCCCCTCCCCCCACCGCTCCTTTCCGCCAGCCGCATTGCCGCTTGCCGTCTTTTTTACGTGAGGAGGATGAGGAGGTCTTTCACATTACATAGGCTTACGCCACGTCCGCCGACCCCTATATAAACTATTGCGCCTCCAGGACTGCAGTTCACGAGGCTTGCCCGAATCATGATACGGCGCTCGACATCGTTCCTGTTGCTTCGTTGCTGTTATCGTATCTCTTGGTGCTCTTTTGTGGCCTTTTGGTGGCATCTTGGAGGAGGATGAGGAGGCCTTTCAGATTTGGGCTTCTGGGACGGGGCGACGCTCGCTCAGGGCCCTCCCGCCGAGCAGCCTCCCACGTCCTCCTGAAGAACCGCCGGGGCAGCCACGGCGACGGGCCCGTCCCCCTGACGACCGGGGAACCGAAAAGAACACGAGAGCGGGCCCACTGCACGGGCCGGGGGTCCGTCATCGCCTGTCTGTCGACGCGCCTCCCTGTCAACCTGGCGGCCTGTCTGCGTGCTTGGGCAGCCCGCTTCCGCTGACAGGGTGGACGGCATGCCTGCCTCACCACGCCCGTGCCCAGAGCACCGAGGCCAACGGAGGCTACGGAGCAAGGTGGGTCGCCATATGCGTTCTTCTTGTCACGCTTTGCCTGAAGCCATTGCCCAGTCACGACCCACGGATCGTCCATCCCACCTCTCCTTCTCTCACATGTTATTCTCTTTTCCCCCTTTCTCCTTTTTCCGCGCGCAGAGGGGCCTCCAACCTACTCCGCCCATGCAGAGGCGCGCGCGTCGACCGCCGACGCAAGGAAGCCACCGCAGCGGACCTTCGCTGTCGGCCCCTCCTGCACCACGGTCCCGCCAGCCTGCAGCCGCTTCCGCAAAGCCGCCTCGGTCGTGTCGCCGAGCACCCGGCGAGGGCAGCGGCCTACGAGCTTGCCCTTCCCGCCTGCCGCGCACAGCCCTCTGCAGCCGCATCCGTGAGGGGCGCGAAGACAGCGTTCGGCCCTGTGGGCCCATGTCTCTGCGCGATGGTTTTCGTGCAGGCGGCAGCGTCGCAGCTTGATGCCGTGACGCCGTAAGACTACGGGGCAGCGCCGCAACACGCTGCTGACCCCCAGCGTTTGGAGGACGTGCCACAGCACTCTCTACCGAGGCCCCCTGCCGGAGAACCCGACAAGCGCCCCCCCCCCCCCTCTCTCTGCTGGAACGTCGGCGGCACGCCTGTCTTGCGTCTCTTC